>BSBH01000050.1:0-154906 GCA_026013035.2 Dothideomycetes sp. NU30
CCCCCCCCCCCCCCCCCCCCCCCCCCCCCCCCCCCCCCCCCCCCCCCCCCCCCCCCCCCCCCCCCCCCCCCCCCAAGGACAGAACAGGAGAAAGAAGATGGATTTCCTTTTAGTACCAGAATTATGCACATGTCTGCATTGTTACAATCAACGTTATGCAAGGACCTCTCGCTCTCTCGATCGCATGGATTCACATGAGCGACAACCGGCTCCCCGCAAACAACAAACGACGACAAGAAAACAATCGTCATACAACTCAAATCATGGAACTCTTTCCAACAAACTCCAACCAATAAGTCTTCAAGGCTTAGCAACCAAAGCCATGGCGCCAACAACAGCGCTGGCAATCATAATTGCAGCTCTGCCATAGTTCAACTTCCTCCACCTGAGCTGCAGAGTCCTGAACTCAGTCTCGGCGGCCTTGACCCTAGCGTCACCTTCCTTGCCCGCGTTAATGGCATCAGACAGCTTTGCAAGACGTCTGTTGACCGGCACCTGAATCAACAAGGCCCAAGCCGTCGTCGCAATGTTCAACGCAGTAGCGATGGCCAATTTGGGGAATTTGGCGGTGGCGATGGCGGAGTTGTGGTTGCGTGAGTTGATGTATGCGGTGCCGGTCAAGATGAGGTTTGACAGAGAGCAGAGGGCGTTTAGTGGAGGGAAGAAATGCTCGCTGTTGTGCAGGAGGTAGGCGGTTTGTTGAGCCGAGTACTTGATAGGGACGTTGACGATCGAGTCGGTTAGGGTGGGCATGATCAGAGGGGATTGCAGGACGGAACCGCCGAAGTTGATGGCGCTGCCGAGGGTTGCGAAGATTTGGAGGGGCTCGAAGAACCAGGGGTTGCTGGTGAGGGTAGATGCAATTGCGGCCATGGTTGCGTGTTTGTGAGAGGTGTGTCAAAGAGTCGTATTTATGTAGGTATTCTCCACAGAGCGGTTGAGGTCGCTTTTAAAGTCGTATTTGTTCAGGAAAGTATTTCTCAATGAGCAGTAAGCAAGAAAGTAGTAGCATGAAATAGTCCTTAGCTGTTTGTTGTTATATATCTTTCGGACTTTTGGATGGGGCCGATGTCTGCAAGGAAACATTGTCCTTGTCATGCATGTGAAGTTGATCTCCGCTTCACATCTTTGACATGATCGACATCTCTCTGCATGCTATCGCCTGAGATGATCTAAGAATTAATTCTCCGTGTGTGCACCCTCTACGATAAAACGGCAGGTAAGTTGGCTACACGCACGAGCAAAGTCTGTCATCAAGGATTTCCCAAGACCATACCGAGATAGGTACATGGGCATATATGCAAAAGCGCCATGTTCATGATGACCCGGAAGTCAAAAATGATGTTTGTCGATCTTTTGATGAATTCTCCGAAGATTGACGATCATCTCACCATGCTATTTGAGGTACCCACTAGCTTCTACAACTTGCACAGCACAACATGCTTTGTTTGGTATGCAGGATCATGTCTAGAAATACCGTGCCTGTATGACGCCCGACTGCTCCATGAGCTTCTCATGTCAATCTCCAACGCGACAGTTGCAGCAGCTTCCTCACTCACGAGTAGCCTCTCCTTGTTCTAGATATGGTAAGCAGAAGTGCCATGAACACACTAAGCTGTGAACTATTCTCTTCTTTTAGCCTCCGCTCGCAGTACTGTTTGAGCGTTTCCGTGAGACCCAACCTAAGGGGTGGCTCCTAGAAAATGGCACGATAATGGTTGTGGAAAAAGATATGCCTGGACATGTCTGGAAACATCCTTGGGTCACGTCGTGATGCAGTTTGGGGTGGATGGTTTGCTCAGATGTGATGATTCGATGAATGTGTTGAGTTGTGATCGCACCATGCTTGCATGCACTCAGTGCCTTGGACGAGGAGAAATGCTACGTGAGTCGTCGCGTCTAGTGCGCTTGTAGTTGCGATCCCTTGAAGAGACGTCCGGAGAGCGAGTGTGATCTCTACGTCGTCTATCCTCGTCGCGTCTCGGGCTGGGCGACAAAGATGTGTCTTTGTACGAGCGGTGTCTTTCCCTCCTGCCAGGTTCTGCACCTTCACGCAATGGTGTCCTTGAGCGATGCCTGTATGAGCGGCGGCGGTCCCTCCTTTCGCGATCATCGTCTGAATGAGTAGAGGCTCTGCGATGCCTTCTGCGACGGCCTTCTTCTTCGTCGCGGTCGCGTCTTGACCGGTGATGTCTTCTTTCTGACCTCGAGTCGTCATGTTTCCGCGACGATGACTTTCTCAAAGCCTTTTCCACCTCCTCTTTCTTCTGCTCAATCATGTATGCCTTCATTGGATCGTCGTCATCGTGGTTCTGCATGAGTTTGGCGAGTTCCATTTCCTCCTTCAGCATGGGCCGGCGCTCCTCTTCGGGCCCAGAGTCGTCCTGAGCCGCGGCAGCGATCTGCTTGTCCTGGCCAACATAACCCTCATCTTCGTCTTCGTCGTCTCTCTTCTTGTAACGTGTATGATCGACAGCTAGCATCTTTCCCATGACTGTGGCACCTCCAAGATTGTCAACGGCCAGATCGCAACTCCGTTGATCCTCGTATTTCAGCCAGGCAAAGCCTCTGCTTTTTCCAGTCTCTTTGTCGCGCATGAGTCGTATCCAGACAGGTTCGCCATACTGGGAGAAGATGGTAATGACGTCGCCCTCGGACAGGTCAAGGTTGAGACCGCCAATGTAGATGTAAGCCGTGTCGCGGTAGTCGGTATGCCACGATGCGTTGGACGGGACAACTTTCTCCAACTCGCGGTCATTAAGGCGTTGTATTTGTTTGATTTGATTCATGGTGTGTTATTAATTAAGTAGAGAGGATAGAAAAAGAAAAAAAGTGCAGCAATGACGGAAGCGGACCTTGATGGCACAAAAGCTTCAGCAGGTGCAGCGGCGGCGGAGGAACGTCGGTCGGGGGTTTGTTTGATTGACATGCAGCTAATCATATGTAGGTAGGTAGGCATACAGCACAAAACATCTCACATCGACACTCAATCTCACAAGACACACACGACATGACGCGGTCTCGGCCGGGGAGCAGCAGCAATGCCAATGGCAACAACAATAACAACGACAACAACAACAACAACAACAATGACATGTGGTCGACTCTGCTGGACAAGGTGGCCAGCGGGAAGCGGCTGCCCGACAAGAAGGTCATCGTCCTGGGAGGCACCCACGACTCACAACGCGACTTTGTCGAGTCCCTGGCACAGCAACAGCAGCAGCAACAACAACAACAACAACAACAACAACAGCAATCACATTCCCGCCTTCGACAGCAGAACCAGAAGAACAGAGCACCCCCCACCCTGGCCAACCGCTTCGGACTGGGCTACACGTACCACAATGTCTTTGACCACGACCACGACGACATGGTCGCCCGTCTGTCCCTCTACACCCTCACCACCCCGTCCAAACAATACGCGCCACTGCTCTCGCGTCTTCTGACCCCCGAATCCATCCCTCACACGTCTGTTGTTGTTCTTCTCGACTGGTCCAAACCATGGCAATTCATCCGCACCCTTCGTCAATGGATCCGTCTGCTCAACCACGTAACCTCGACCCTCGATGAATCTGCCAAATTCGCCCTCCAAGAAAACATGACCACCTGGCAACAACGCCGCGACCGTGACATTGCAACCGATATGACGGACAACCACACACCGCTACCCCTGGGTCCGGGAGAATACGACGACCCCTTGGGACTTCCTCTCCTTGTGGTCTGCCAGAATGCCCAGCGTATTGAGAGTCTAGAGAAAGAGCGGGGATATCGAGAGGCACAATTTGACTACATTCTACAATTCCTACGCACCGTCCTGCTGAAACACGGTGCTGGTCTCATCTACACAATGCCTGCACAACCCGGCTCACTACAGGCCCTCATCCACCACTCCCTCGACATTTCTTCATCTTCCGAAAACATTGCTCCGAAACATAATGTTGTAGACAGAGACCGTGTGATCGTACCACCGGGTTGGGACAGCTGGGGCAAGATTCGGGTACTGCGCGAAGGCTTCGACGTCGAAGGCCTGAGTCGTGCCTGGTCCGTCGAGATACAAGATTTGACTTCGGCACCCTCAACCCCCACAGCCCAAACCTCGGCCGGCACCGAACAAGAAGACGCTGCACCCGCAGAAGACAGCACCACAATCAACCTCTACGAAACCCAAATCCAAGATCCTCATCCACCAGCCCAAACAGAACCAAAACTCGAAGTCGAATGCACACCGGACCAAGTCTTCCTCGCCGCCCAAGCAGAAAGTTTGGATAGATACAGAGCAGAAGACGAAGCGGCCAAGAAAGCTAGAGACGCGAGACGTGTCGCCAGTGGTACTGGTGCACCTTCCACCCCCAACCATGCCAACGATGAAAGCGGCGCCAGAGCCATGGCCGAACACGTCGGTCCGGTGCAATTCAACATGGGAGGTATCCAATACGATGCGGATGAAGTGCTCAAACGACTAAAGGTAAACGATTTCCTCCCATCAACGAAGAAGAGAAAGAACAATACTAACACCAGATTCAAGGAACGCAACAAACCAGCCTCAACCTTTTCTCCTCGCGAGAGCGTGCGTGAAAGCTCGACACCCTTCAGTCCTCAATCCCCTCCTTCCTCTTCCGGCCACGAGACCGTCAAAGATATACCGACAGAGAATCTGGAAGCCTATTTTGCCAGTCTGATGAAGGGAAACAGGGGAGCCGGTAGTGCGACAAACAGCCCTCGACCGACGAGAGATTCTGGTGCATGAGAGATACCTGACAGGGTGTTGCCATTGTGTAATTTTTTTTTCGAGGTATTAAGATGAAATGGGAAGAGTAGTGCGAAAGATACCCTTTTTTTTTGGAATGCGAAAGATGTTCACAACCAATTACCTAATCTGGAACTATTGTGACATTATCGTTTTGGAATCTCTCCATCATTTGTTCGAGTAGAGGATGGACCTTGCAAGCTTGCTAGACCATGGCCGTGGCTCCATCAACCCTTGTCAGGAAACTGCCTAGTCAAATACTTCCTAAACCCTTTCTTCTCGATCCCGACTTTCCTCCCTTCAAACACCAATTCAAAAACTTCCCACTGCGCATCCATCCCACCGCCGACAACCCACAACCTCCCCTCATTCTCCAAATCCCAACACAGCACTCCCTTTGGCGGTTTCCCATCCGGTCTTGCCGGCACGGCAACATTCTCGTTCCTCACTTTCTTGGTGAGTCCAGAAGGAAGCGTGGTACTCGTATGACTAGGCTGACCTTGCCAATTCGGCGTATCGTTGCCCATGGAGAAAGTCGTGGAACAAGCTGACCGTGAGCCTTTTGCCAGTCCACTCAACATTGTTGTCAAAGACGGTGCGGCGGAAGGGGGAGCGTGTCTGAGATCCGGCGGTGGGGGCATGTATCCTGCTGCTGCTGCACTAACGGAGCTTGGGATCGGTGTCGATGAGCCGGAGACATGGCTCAAGGTATCGTAGTCGAATGGTGAGCGTGGGACGGAGTTTCGTTTATTGCGTTGGGTCTGTTGGGAGGGTCGTGAGGATGTTTCTTCAGAGGTTGTGGGACGCAGGTCCCAGATGTGGAGAGTGCCTTTGTCGGAAGTGCAGGCGAGGAATTGCGATGTGGGACTGAAGGCTAATCCCCATATGGTTGCTGATTCGAGGCCGCGACGTAGCTCGGTGGATTTGGTTGGGTCGGACGTGCTGAAGATGCGGGCTATGGTGCCTGTCTCGCTTGCTGTTGCTATGAGTGCTCCGTCTTGACTCAGCGCCATTTGTCGAAGTGGTGATTCGTGGACTTTGAACACTTTCTTATCTTTGGAGGATAAGGTTAGTACTTGGACCTGACCTGGCGTTTCTCCTGGTAGAGCTAGTGTGTCGCCGGTGATACAGCAGAGCCCGTATGGATTCTCAGCGGTGTGGTAGAGTGCCTTGACCTTGCCAGGGCTGATTGTGTCGTTTTGGGCATCCTTGGTGTACTCTAGGCAGATGGTACGGTGTGAGAGGACAATGATGAGATATCTGTGTGTTACACGGACGGCGACGATGGGTTCGCCCATGTCAAGTTCTGTCATTCTATTCTTCGATACCAAGTCCCAGAATTCAAGCTTGAAACTCATTAGATCCGTGTCTCCAGATTGGTTGGACTACAACTTACTGTATTTGGTGATGAGTTTGGTAACCTGCCTCCCCCAACGAGGGCAACATAGCGGTCATCGAGAGCCTCTGCGATAGCGATATTATGTCCAGGACGAGGAGCTAGAGTGTGTAAGTCATGAACCTATTCAACGATGAAGAAAGATACTTACCGTCTTTCTGCGTTCTGATACAGTCCTTTGATCGGAACACTAGAATGTCGTGAGTATAGGTTTGCAAGGGACGTGATCTCAACATGATACCTCGTAGACCGTTTTCCATGCCACAAACGAATCGAGTACACTGATTGTTAAAAGCAACCGAGAGTACTATCGGCTCTGGCGAATCTCTGATTGGACGACGGGTATTCATGATGCTGGTCTAAGTGAAAGGCCGAATGACGAACAGCGGATCAAGTTGGGGATGTTGTCGTTGAGTTCGTAGCATAGCCCAGATGAAGAAGCATTAGGATCAAAGTTCAAGACAAGAGGATGAGACACAGCTCGCGAGCCTTTGTTCAGCAACACCCACGTCTCGGGGAGGCGACGGTATCACATGCCACTTTGGTCGATCCGGGGTATATGTAGTTTTCACCCGTCAGGCCAGGTGATGTATGGTTCAAAGTGTTGACTGGTGCATATACAAGATGATGAAGGTAGCTCAAGGGCTTGGTGCAAGTTGGTTCGAATATATTCAACAGCACAATTACAGACATGTATGCACAACAGGTGTATGGAGTAGAGGTTGCGAGGCAGTAAAGATGCTCCGTGCTTAGGTTGCGGATAGCCCCGCAATCCGAAACGTTCAACCAGAACAGCGACAGGGCATGGTTCAACCTCCAAACCTTTGACAGGCGGAGAAGAAACACATGTCATTGTATTTTGAGGAGGAATTAGAGGTCAGCTTTGCGACGTAGAAAGCAGAGCAGAAGTCATTTCAGCATCATACAAGGAATTGGCTCTCCACTAATATGTAGACACGGCCAACCTCGTCTAATCTGGTGCGTGGCAGCTGCAGAATTGCGTCAAGAGCGCTCGGGCAGCAAGGAAAGCCACCAACGAGTGACCACCCCACCAACCACCGAGCACCAACCTGCATCTTTCTCCAGCTCACTCGTTTCCCGTCTCGTTTCTGTTCTCTGCCTCTGCTCTGCTGACGACCTACGGTCTGCTTGTTGTGTGTGGTCCATTCGTTGCATCTTCACTCTCTTCCATACACAACACCCCTCGTCCTGACTCGTCGTTTTTTGCTCATTTGGACTTTTGCTCAATATACATATACCCCACGTGTCGCGCGCGTAGTACTTGATCCATCTAGCCAGCCTCACGCTACAATCTTTCGACCGTTGGCGTGTCAGACGTGACCGCACAACGTCCCTGAAACGAGGGGCAGTCATGTCTCGGCGACAGCCCGCCCCTGACTTTTACGAAGATCAAGAGCGCGACTATTATCCTCGCTCCCGTGGCCCTCGCAATTATGAGGACTTTGAAGTCGATATCGACCGTACCCGCTACCCAGCCCGTCCGGACACCGTTGTTAGTGACCGTCGGAGCACTCGCGGAGCCAAGGTCCCTGACTTTTTGCGCGAAGACTATGGAAGAACTAGTGCTGGGCCCTTGGTAGTCAAGAATCGAGAGCCAGATGACTTCCCCGACAATGTGTCTAGGAGAGGTGGCCCACCGGGAAGAGTTGAGCGGGATGAGCTTGTCATTCGTGAGCGCCGTAATGAGGCACCACCAGCACCGCGCGAGAGACCACCGCCGTCAAGAGATCCCAGAGATGTAGAAGAGGAAGAGATCATCTTTAGACGGGGCGAGCAAGAGAGATCTCGTCGACAAAGGCCCAGAGGCAGAGACATGGAAGAGACGGACATTACCATACGTCGAGGAGAACAGGAACATTCGCGTGGTCCTCCTCCTCCCGAAGACATTGTTTTCCGCAGAGGTGCTGGCGATCGAAGACGTCCCCCCGCACGATCCGAGGTTGACGATGAAGAGATCATATACCGTCATCGTGAAGAGACTCGCTCACCACCTGCCCGAAGCGAACGTGGCGTCGAGAGAGATGAGCTAATCATTCGCGAGCGTGAGAGGAGCATCCCTCCTCCACGAAGGCGCAGTATGGGGCCAGTCGCCAGGGAACGAGAAGAGTGGCTGTTCAGACGGCGAGAACCTTCACCTCCTCCGCCACGAGACGAGCGGGAAGAAATCATTATCAGACGACGAGAGCCCCGTCAGCCCTCCCCTTCTCCTTCGCCTTCACCTCCTCCACCGCAAAGAGACGAGCAAGAAGAAATCATCATCAGACGTCGAGGCCAACGCGAATCTTCTCGAGCCCCGTCGCTGAGGGATGAAAGGGAGGAGATCATCATCAGGAGGAAAGAGCGCTCCCCTAGCCCAGAGCCTGTGAGAGAACCTTCGCCTGAACCTCCCCCACCTCCACCAATGGAGCCCATAGTACGGCCTCCCATCATCCAGGAGATCATCACACACCACAGACACATCGACCACGGTTATGAGCGAGCGCGTTCTCCTGAACCCGTGCCAAGTCCACCTCCTGTCCTGCCTAGTCCACCTCCACCTCCCAAGGAGGAGAACCTCGAAATTGAGATTCACAGGCGTAACACTCGTAATGGCTACGAAGAGGACATCACCTTCGAACGCGAAGTCTCTCGAGCTCGAGAACCTCCATCACGTCGAGTCGAGCAAGAGCTAGATATCGAATTGACCAGATCGCGCTCCGTTTCTGCACCACGTCGCTACCACGACGACGACATTGCGTCAGAAGCAGATTATTACAATCGAAAAGCACTTGAACGTGGATATCCTGGCGAGGCTTACAAAGGAGCGACTCGCGATTGGGGTCTTGTTGATATTCCACCTGGCACTAGACGTGTTCAGATGGACGGTATTGGAGGTGGCCGACAGGACATCAGCTGGCAACAGTACAATGGGGCTAGAAGAAGCAAGTTCTATGTCGATGATGAAGTGTATGCAAGTGACTATGGTCCAGGAGGATACCCGCCTGAGCGCAAGGAAGAGAAACGTAAGATCACCAAGGACATGTGGACGGAGGTTGCCAAAGATCTCGTCACAAAGGAAGCGATCGTAGAGATGGGCTACGAATTTGAGGAGAACGAGAACTTCTTTTACGTTATGGAGTATCTAAAATACGTAAGTCGTATTCTGCCAAGTCAACATACAAGAGTGGCTGCTAAAAATCATATAGGAGGACGTCGTACAGCTCGTGGAGATAACCGAAGACATTCGCCGCGAACGGCGTGAACGTATCAAAGAGATACAGAGGGAGCGTGATCTCCCACCTCCCAAGCCACGTTCAAAATACGATGAGCGGATTTACGAGCGAGAAGTGGTCTATGATGCAAAACGTTCAGGCAGACATCGATAGAGCCAGGGAAGTCTAGGTGTCTATTGCTGCTCCTTGATCTTGCGGCTGAACAACCTCACCTGCGGTCCAGGTCAAGTGGCTTCTTCTTTATTTTCCATTTTACGAATTTCTGCGTGGCATGGCGAACACAACCCTAACGAACATGAACGACAGCATAGCGAATGAGAAGCACTATCCAATCATTGAGAGTGCTAGATTCTTTCTTCTCCATGCCTTTCTTTTGCTCTATTCTTTTACAGTCGATGATGATAATTATTAGAAGACCATACATATCTCAATGGAAAGCATGATATTTGCAATCTTCTTGTCCGACAAGTGAATACATGTCTGTGCATTGATATGAGTGACTTTGAGAGAGTACACGAGTGACCAGGATCCATTATGGGTCGGTAACAATACAAAAGTCATGATTGAGATTCAGAAGCATTGAGTTATTTCAATGAAGTGTGTCAGTTGTAATCAGAGCTATCAACGAACCTGGTATTCTTGGTTGGTCTGCATACAGATAGGCCCCCCTCGAGGACATTGCAACCGCTCAAAACTTCTGATGGGTTTTGAGACGTGTGTAGTCGAGGATGAGTTGATTTTCGTGATATTTTAAGAGTGGTGATGATTCGGGAGACAGATCGGCAGAATGCGGGGCGAGGCGCAGAAGTGTCATGAGGCTCAGAAGGCGGGCACGGTCATCGATGATGCTAGAAGCCGTGGTGGTCCCTTCTTTATCAACTCCGTCAGCCTGCCTACTAACCTACTTTCACCCCCCTAAGTTCCTTTCACCTTTTCAAAACAGTACCTCTTACTGCACATCAGCATCGATATGGCAGCCAACACAAAGTACCAGCCAGCACCCACGCGCGACTCATTCGAGGAGCAAAGCTACAGCCAGCCGCCTCCATCGTATCAGGCAGAAACCTCGAACGCGCCCGGCGTCCCTAGAGGCGAGGACGACAATGTCCCCGACGACTTCAAGGTGAGATGGGAGCGCATACCTGCAGTTGTGTTCTAGCGATGGCCAATATACTAATTCATCCCAGTTCGGTGGTTCCGTGTCCGAGGCCACTCTCGACATCCGCATGCAATTCGTTCGCAAAGTCTACTCGATCCTCACCGTCCAACTTCTCGCCACGGCCGCTCTCTCGTCCGTCTCGTTCTTCAGCGACGGCTATCGAAATTGGATCCAGAGTAACCAGTGGATGATGTGGGGATCGCTTATCGGCGCCATCGGCTTCATGCTCTTGACCTTTTGGAAGCGCAAGTCGTACCCAACCAACCTTCTCTTCCTCTCCGGATTCACTCTCATGGAAGCATACTCGATCAGTGTTGTCACGTCCTTCTTTGAGAGCAAGATTGTTCTGGAAGCTCTCATTTTCACACTGGCCATTTTCGTCGCACTGACTCTGTTTGCATGCCAGTCAAAGTACGACTTTACTAGCTGGCAGCCATACTTGGCAGGTGCTCTTTGGGTTGTCATCATCTTTGGCTTCATGGCGGCTTTCTTCCCTCACACTAGTGCCATCGAACTGGGATATGGCGTCGTGTGCGCCCTGATCTTCAGTGGTTATATTTTGGTCGACACGCAGATGATTATGAGACACTACCACGTCGAGGAGGAGATTGCTGCGTCCATCTCTCTCTATCTCGATATCCTCAACCTGTTCTTGGCCATTCTCCGCATTCTGAACAGCCAGCAGAACAACTGAGTGTGGGGAATGGATAGCGGATGAGCGGTGAACAAGACGATATCACTATATGGAGAGGCGTTCTAGGAAATGGGGCAATTTGGGATGATTAGTTATTGGTAATGGACGAAAGACAGTCTATCAGGCACAAGTTGCAGATTACTTAGGTTTTTTTGTAATGACATGAACTTTTTGTTACTACTGTATCTGTATGGTGCATCCGAGATGAGATTGCAGGTGTCGGTCACGTTTTCCAAGTGGGGGGAGGTCGAGATTCACATCTTGGCCGGCCACGAGTCAGAATGTTGAGCCGAAAGTTGAAACGGCTCAGGGGAAAAAGGGAAGGAAGCTGGGGAAGCCAAGTAAAGCTGAAGCTCGTAAAAAAGTGGTTGTGGTCACCGTTTCATTTCACGCGTCCATCCAGCCAGCGACTTTCTTCTTTCTGGTCTTTGAAAAGCAATCAGGCATTGCTTTGCTGCTGCTGCTGCTGCTGCTGCTGTTGCCAGTCTTTGCATTGCCTTGGCTCAATTTCTGTCCATCGCAATTCCTCAATCACCCAACCCGCGAACAATTGACTTTGATTTGTTGCGTGGAGTCGCAAGTCGTCAACAGCCTCTAGACAGATCGTCGCATCCTGGAACACGAGACGTTTCTACCACTTCACACACGCACACACACACACACACACGTTGCTTCACCCGCTCGCTATTGCACAGCCGCCTATACACGTACGATTTCATGACCTTTGTCTCTTAGACACCTCGCATTCTCCCACCTTGTCCAATGGCCACGGTAGAAGCCACACCTTTAGCAGACATGGCTGCAGAGCAACCCCAACAGCGTGAAATGGCTAGCCTCAGCCCCAGTCCCGGTCCTCCTATGAGGAAGAGAGCCAAGAGGAAGAACGACACGCTCTCTGGCCTGCTCTGCGCTACACTAGTCGAGCACCAGCTAGGTGTGTTCCACCCCAATTCATACCCATGCCGTCGAGCACTGTACTCATCTCAATTCTCTCCCAGGCTTCTCGATCAACGTGCTCCTCCTCCTCGCCTTTACCCACATTCTGTTCCCCACCCTCCGCCCATCCACCTCGCAATACTTCACTCTGTCCTACTTTGAGCCCCGCACCGGGCTCTACAACCCCGGCTGGCAAGACCTCAAATTGGTATCTCTATGGATCATCATCTTCACCGCTCTTCGCGCTGCCACCATGGACTACCTGCTAGTCCCCATGGCCAAGATGTGCGGCATCCACAAGAAGAAAGCCACCATTCGATTCGCCGAGCAGGCTTGGCTGATCGTCTACTACTCGGTCTTCTGGAGTCTGGGCATGGTGAGTCCATCTTGATCTAGTTTGTGTCAAACTACCTACTGACAGCATGATCAGTACTTGATGTACGAGTCCGACTACTTCTTCAATCTCCCCGCCATGTGGACTAGTTTCCCCACTCGTTCAATGACTGGTCTTTTCAAGTTCTACTACTTGGCTCAATTTGCTTTCTGGCTCCAGCAAATCCTTGTCATCAACATTGAAGAACGCAGAAAGGACCACTGGCAAATGTTCACACACCACATCATCACTTGTCTGCTCTTGGTCGGAAGCTACGGTTACTACCAGACAAAGGTCGGCAATGTCATCCTATGTCTCATGGATGTTGTCGATCTGGTCTTTCCCGTGAGTCCATTGCTTTTGTCTCGCTTTTCCTCCCATCCCCGTAGACTGACATTTGATATCTAGACGGCCAAGCTGCTCAAATACGTTGGCATGCAGACATGCTGCGACATCATGTTCGGCGTCTTCATGGTTACCTGGTTCGTCGCGAGACACGTCTTCTACCTTGCTGTATGTTGGTCCATTTACGCCGATGTCCCCGTCGAGATGCCCTACGGATGTTACAACGCCGAAACTGGTGTCAAATTGTCATCAGATGGCGGCGAGGATGTCCTCGCGAATGTCTTACACGCGTACACCGAATCGAGCGCTCAAGTTTGCTTCAACGAAAAGATCCACTATGGTTTCCTGGGTCTCCTGCTTGCCCTCCAAGTCATCACGCTCATCTGGTTTGGCATGATCTGCCGTGTGGCCTATGGTGTCATCATGGGCAAGGGTGCCGAGGATTCACGTTCTGATGACGAAGAAGAAGAGGAGGAGGAGGAAGAGCTTGAAGACATCAGAGACTTTGCTGAGAAGGAGCCTGAGTTGAGATTGCCCCAAGAAGAGGAGGTCGGTGTCGAGAGTCTGCGCTTCGCACGCAGGCCGAGTCCGTCTGCAAAGCGCACTTCGATCAAGAGCAGAGCTAGTGGCATCAGCATCCCCGGGCACAGCGATCACAAGGAATTGCTTGGTCGCATTGGTTGCGATAAGCCTTCCTAGAGTCTTGTCGTTGTTGCTTTATACTGGTCGTTTTGTTGTTAGGGGATCTTGTTTCGGGTTTGTTCTTTGTTTCAAGGTTGGGGCATTTTATCATCTCTGTTGTGTCCTGTCTCAGACAGGCACACACGGAGTATCTGGTCACTGTTTCTTTGTTTTCCAATTTTTTATTTTTTTTTTACTTATATCATTCACGACTATCAAGTGCATGAGCATGAAAGGAGCTTGGTAAAGAGGGCATGGCTTGCAGCAAGATATGACACTTTATAGAGAGAAAGACTCACAGCAAAAGAAAAGTTTCTTGACAAAGAACAAACAACGAGCTTCCTGTTTTGGTGTGTTATATGAGAGACCCTGCGGGATGCGGTGTCACTTGTCTACAAGCTCTTGCTGAAAGGTACGCACATTTGAACAGTAACACGCAGCAGCAATACAATTGACAGCCTGTCCTTTAATGTAAACAAGCCCATTCATGCATGATCGACAGTCGCACTGGATGAAGAAAGCAAAGGTGCTGACGGCAGAAGTCAGGTATCGATAGATTGATTCCTTATCGATGGCTGGCAGAATGGAGCTCCTGTCTAACCGCCAACCGCTGCCCCGCTCAACCGAGCACAAGCCTCAAATGTTGCAACATGCAGAGTCCGTGAGACATATGTGAGTTATTCCTGATACGGGACCTCTGAGAAACCACTGAAAATACATACACAACAGCCAAGTCATCAAAGGTAATAATGTTGTGGTACAGATATCGAGAGGACCTGCAGTGGCGGCAGAATTGTTATAGGTCACTTGGCTTAAACACGATGGTGGGGGGATTGGTGGGTGACGTGCACATGCTTTTAAAGGGGAAAAGGTAAAGGCAGGTAGGCAAGAGTACCAATCAACAAACCACCTCATCCATACTCTCCATATTACAACAATACTAATCAAATACCTTGGCTATTCTCTTCCACTTTTCATATCGTATATAGTCTTCTGCTCCCCTCTGCACGCTCTTTGACCTTTTGATATCCTCCAGCTTTGACACTCGGTAGAAATGGCACCAGTACGTAGCATAACCTCGGTTCTCCTTCCCTTCAAGTCTGAACCGCGTGTGTATATATCGTGTTTCCTAGCTAACCCGAACCCACAGATCAAGGAAATCCTATTTGACTGCGACAACACTCTGGTGCTGAGTGAAGCTCTGGCCTTTGAGGCCTGCGCCGAACTCGCCAACGAGATCCTCGAAAAGCAAGGCAAATCCGATCGCTACACAGGGCCCCAACTGCTCAGCGAATTCGTTGGTCAAAACTTCCGCGGCATGATGACCTCGCTGCAAAAGAAGTACGGATTCGAGCTTCCCGAGGACGAATTCAACGCCTACGTCGACCGCGAACTCGGCAAAGTCATCGAGACACTTGAAAAGAAGGCCGAGCCTTGTGAAGGCTCCATGGAAGTGCTGGAGCAACTGTTCAAGAGCAAGAAATACGGTCTGGCGGTCGTCTCCTCGTCGGCTCTGTCGCGAGTCCAGGCTTCGATTCGCAAAGTCGGACAGGACAAGTTCTTCCCTCCCGAGCACGTTTACAGTGCTGCTACTTCGCTTGAGAAGCCTACTTCCAAGCCGGACCCTGCCGTTTACTTGCATGCGTGCAAGGAGATTGGTGTCAAGCCTAGTGAGTGTGTTGCCATCGAGGACAGCAGGAGTGGTGCCACTGCGGCCAAGAACGCAAAGATTCCTCTGATCGGTTATGTTGGTTCTTACGAGAATCAGAAGGAGGTGGAGAAGATGGTTAGTATTTTGAGGGATGAGTGTGGTGCTATTGCCATCATGTACCACTGGAATGAGTTCTTTGATTGCATGAAGAAGGTCGAGGATGCGCAGGCCTGACTCCCAAAGAAGGCCAGCATTTGACAAACGCTGGCCTTCTGAACAACATCTAATACGACGATCTTTCTTTACGAGGCCATGAGTACGAAAGGATATGTTGGTGTTCTCGACGTTGATTCTTAGGACTTCAGATGTTGAAGAGAAGCGAGAGATCATGTGTTCTCAGATACCGAATTCACACCATTTTGTCCCTTATTACTACGTTGCTCTTATTTGACTCCTTGCTACTACATCGTTTTTGCTTGAGATCCCCCACTGCCTTTACATCGCAGAGACTCTGGCTCGATTCGTCGGTGTCGTCGGAATCAGCATCAGAGATTGTGACAGCAGACTGTTGTATTTCTTTCAAAGTCTCAAGACTATCGATTCTCGTATGCTATAGATGTAAGCACTACACCTGCATCCCACTCAAGCACATTCTTCGCAAGGAGCGGCAGCGGAGAATTCATGTCGTACATCTGCATGACCGCGTTGTGTTGTGGAGCATGTCTTCAAAGATAGAATCAGAGATCACGGCGCATACACGAAAAGGCGCTTGTCATTGGCGTCTCCTGGCACCTGTAGTCACAAACTCAAAGTTACATTGTTATACGCCATGGCTTAGAATAAATATCGAGTTTTCTTGATTTCCATTTCTCCTTTCGAGTCTTGCTGACGAGAAACAATAATTGTGTCTGAGAAGTGCTGACTTCACTCTTGAGGCCGAGGAAAATAGCCGTTGTTGCTTCGAGACGGAGTGTCCCACTTTGATCCGAGACAGATATATGCTTCAGAGTGAAACATACCTATTTACCTGTTCACCTACTTACTTCGCCCCCTCTCGCTCTGTCTTTGAAGACTCGCTGTTCCTCGGGGGTTGCTTCTTCATGACGAAGGAAGTCCTCTGTGATGGAACATGCATACTCTCTGAAGGATTTCAATAGATCCGCTCTTCTTGAAAGGACACGGCACCTTTGTGTGCTAATCAAACTAATCGCGCGCTTGTTTGCTGCATGGCTGGCGGCTAGGGACAACAAAGAAGCACGACGCGAGGTTGAAAACACGAGAGAGATAAAATAGCATACGATGTCGATCTCAGACCGTCATCGAATTGGCCATGCGGAGAAGTGGAGAGTCTCGTAAGAAACTTTTCCATCTTCAAACCTCCAAGGGTTTTGAAACTGTTTTCTACACCTTGACTCCGCCAATTGGTAGAAGGTCTTGATAAACATCAACTGATGGATTCTCGATCGGAGGTCATACCAATAATCAAATGTCGCGGTCGATCATGGTCAATCACCCGTCGCATGCAGGAACATGGATGAATCCTTCCGAGGCAAACTTGCGTCTTCACACTTCCTTGCGCACTAACCAAGAAATGCTCCATCGCGTACCAAAATATCTTCAGGATAGCCGTTCCCGTCAAGGCTCTAGGCTGTTTTAGGGAGACTTGCCAAGAGGGGGGGACATGGCCAAGACGGCACGTCTGACACGTCTGTACTGCTTTCTATCACTGTTTTTGAGGCTCGAGAAGTTCCATCCATTGACATAACTAGACTTTCGTATGCTGCGTCCCGTATCAGCAAGCGATTGATCATCATTGATCCTTCGACTCCCCACTATACCAAGCCCACGAGATCATTGACTTTGTCAAGGCACGATCCCCTCTCTCCACACATGCTACAGCTGGGTCCTAGACCAGTTATCTATTTCGGTGAATATATTGTGGCTGAACAGGAACTACGATCCGTAATTGGCTTCTTCAGGACAAGCTTGAACGTCACAGTCCATTTTCTATGCTTAGAACGGATAGCTCGCGGCATGGACTGGGGCTGTAGACTGGCGGGCACATTCTCGACTGCAGGCGAGGTAGTAGTATAGCACGGTAGGTCAAAGTGGATTTCCTTCCCAGATTGCAAGAGCCACTGTCAGATGTATATATATCCCAACCTCCCATCCAGAACCATTACATCCCACATCATCAAGCATCACAATCTATCAATTCTCATCCTCACTGTCCAATCTATCTCTTTGCCATGCGTTCTTACACCTTTGCTGCTGCCTTTGCAGCTCTGGCAGTCGCCAACCCTCTGCCCCAAGAGATCGACTGGGATCTTGTCGAATCCCTCCAACCCATCCCTACTGCCACCATTCCCGTCGTCGACGTCAGTGCCCTCGCAAGCACTGTAGCCTACGAGCCTTCAGCCGCCGCCAGCACCATCGCCGCTGAAGTCGAGGCCCAAGGCGTTGACAAAGTCTCCAAGCGTGACGCCTCAATCTGCACTCCTCAACCCACCGGAGCCGGTTCTGTTCCCTCTCCTGATACTGCCGAGGCTTTCCTGGCCTACAAGCCATTCTCGGATGCAGCTGTTGCTGCTCGAGCTCCTGAGGGTTACTACAGTAGCTTTGTGGATTTGCAAGCCAGCAACAACGCTTTTGGCTATATGGGATACACTACCCTCGACAAGTATGACACCAACACTTGTGCTTCCAAATGTAAGTCTTGTCAATCCATAAAAATTCCATGATCATACACTGACGCCTCTTTCAGGCAACGACATCGATGGTTGCATCGCCTTCAACCTCTACTTCGAACGTGATCCTAGCGTCGACCCCAACGATGGAAGCTGCAACAACCCTTCCTCAACCACAAACATCAAGTGTGTATTCTGGGGAGGCCCAGTCACCAGTGACAACGCAAAGAACAACGGCCAATGGCGCAAGGACTTCCACGTCGTGATTGCCGGAAGCAATGGCTACGTTTCTAACAAGGTTCCTTGCCCTTCTGGTTACACTAACCCACAGCCTTTGGGCCAGGCTGCTATCAACGCCCCTCTTGACTGCAACAAGCAAGACACTTGTAAGTAGAATTGAGATGGAAAACGATTGCGCATACAGGGAGTCTTCGAAGCCATACTAACCTGTATCCGTTCCAGACCTCGGCGTCCGCATCTTCACAGACGGCCCCTTCGACACTTCCAAGTGCGCAGCCGCGTGTTCAGCCCAGAACGGCTACGCCTACGCCCACCCTCCCTCCGACGGCAGCAAACCCAAAACCTGCCAATTCTTCAACACTTATCTCCTCCTCAAGGAAGGTAGCCCCGTCGGTCAATACTGCAGCATGTATTCCGAGTCCTGGGACAACAGCTACGCTACCAACAGAGGACAGTACAGGAAGAACAAGGTCACTGGTGTCCAGGAAAAGTACACTATTGACTTTTCCTTCATCTCGAGCAATAGCTCTGCTCCTTGCCCTGCCGGAGAGTGCAAGGTCGGTGTTTACTAAAGCACGTAACTTTTTTTTTGATGGAAAGGATTAGAAGAGGTTAATATGATAATGACTTGAGATGAAATAGATGGTCTAATTGGAAGTGTTTCTTTTTTCTGTTCTATGGTTTCTTATCAAATGTTCTCTGTACCACATCCTTTTTTGGTTTATTATGGTATAGTACTGTGGAAACATTGTTGAATGTGCATAGATAGACGTTTACAATGACAGTACGTATGTCGGAAAGCATCTTCTTTTTTCTTCTTTTCCTTTCTTATCCATCAAAGACAGATGAGCATGAAGGAAGAAGCATTGTCAGCAACAAGAGTATTGCTTGGTAGTCGGAAGCGCCAGTGAGTGAACCATATAAGTCCACATCAAATGCTTTTACCGAGCGCATCAAGAGAAGTGTGTTATCCATCCTCCAAGAGCGGAATTCTCTTTCTGGCAGAGTCTCAAACTTTTTTTTCCCTGTCAATCTAGTCAAGACGGAGATACGACGCCAGTGTCACAATTCCCTCTATTCTTATGGCCTAGCGTGTTCGAAGTCTTGGACTCATCCTCACCGTGTGAGTCGAGCTTCGGTTGCTATCTCGTGTCGTCTACAGCTCTTATGCTTCGATGGGGTTGTACCATGACATGTAAGTAGTTCTGGACTAGACCGCCCCTTGAAATCATGTCAAACAAAAAAAACAAACAAGAATCCAATAACAACTTCGATGGCGTTCACGTTTCACGTAGAAATTCAGCACGAGCGATTGAGAAACTGATCTTCTCAGACCTTTTCCCTTTTCAAGAACAAATGAGCGTTTGTTTTTTCCTTCCGTCCTGGTGTTGTCTGTACGTGGTATGTATCCGTTATAACCATAACCAACCCTCTTTTTATCGAGACTCGTTTGAAATCCGATCATCGTCCCCGACCGCCTGCACAGAAACCCTATACGACCCATTGCCGCCCTTCATCTTCCCACTCTCCAGATCTCCAGGTTGACTACCACCATCCAGACTCTCGGCACCTTTGCTCTCCCTCGGCGCCAGGTTCGTCAAACGAACCACACTCTCACTTCTGTGCAGAGAACCACCGTCGGACAACTTTTGGCGGGAACTTCCTCCACAGCTGACCAGTGTTCTGGCCCAGGAAGCGTATTCGCGACGGAAGGGACCGGTGGTGCCGAAGACGATGAAGACCATGAGGCCCAGCGTGACTCCTGGGATGTAGACGAGCAAGCTCGTTGTGGCGCTGGCTGCCGACAAATCCAACTTTGCGTCCACGGCCGAGGTCTTGGTCGAGTAGTAGCGGGCGACCGAGTAGTAGATGAGGAACATTTGTCCGATGCTATGGGAAGAAATTAGTTTTTCTTTCTTTTATGTTTCTTTTGTTGTAAATATCGATGTTGGAACGTGTAATGGACGCTTGGAAATGGAAGGAGGGCAGAACTAACCATAAAAGCACAAAGCAGATTGAGAAACGGATCAATAACCATTTGTCGTATGGATTCGAGGCTTCTTTGCGCGGCGGTGCCATTGATTTTCTGGCTATGCGTTGTTGTTGTTGTTGTTGTTGTTGTTGTTGTTGTTGTTGGGTTCCAGTCTCGAACGTGTAATCGTCTCGGACGGTGCTTTGCAACGGGTTGCCTCCTCCTAGTCCTTCTGGTCTGCTCTGCATCTGACTTCCTCCTTGTCTGCTCTGCTCATTTCTTGACTTTTCAGAGCTTTGCAAAGAGAACTTGAGCCGCCACCCAAATCTTGCAAATAAGCCATTGGCCCCAGACGAACCGCCGAGAATCTTTTGAACGGAAACGTATTTGTAAAAGACCAAAGCGAGGAAGAGAAGACCGGTACCAGTACTGCAAGCCACTTTTTGAGACAATGTCAGTATATGAACGCGTCGATCGTTGGGGGTGTAGACGTTGTCGAAGGCTTACACAAGACGTTGGACAGGATCAGCGAGACTCCTGGGTTGTCGTCCAGAGAAGGAGAATTGGCAATACCCATCAACATTGCCGGAAGCAGGAAAGCGGAAACTTTGGCAATCGTGGAGAAGAGATGACCACTATCGTCGAGGAAGTTGAGGCGGAGTCGCCAAACGTGACGCCAAAGACCAGCAATCCTATGGTCAAGGTCAGTTGTGTGTCTAAATGAAAGTTGCAGCGACTCAGCACTTACCAGAACAGAAACATGATTGACTCGACATTGTAGCAGTATAATTCTAGACCCCGTCAGTTCGAATTTGTCAAGGTATGGTATATAGCAGATATCTTACGGATTTCATAGAGTCCAATCTCTAGTGGCAAGTGTGTTCCTGTCCAGGCTGGTTGCCTAGTATAGTCGCCCGCTTTTGCATAGTCGTAGCCAGCTACCTGTAGCTCCTCAAAGCGGGTGTTGAAATAGATTTGTTGAATGAAGGAAGCAAGAATGTGCAACACCATGAGCCCGGCGGTTATCGTAATATCTAAGCAGTCGTGAGTAAGTACAATACACTTGACTCGGAATGAGCTTGTGAATTTGGACGAGGCTTACAACCAAAAGGTTCGCCATGGCGGGCATGCATCAACACAACCAATCCAGCAGCCACAGCATTGAGCAAGGTATACAGTAAAACAGCGACTGACAAGCCTTCGGCCCCTGAAGGAAGCGAGCCTCCACTAGACATGGTTATGGAAGCTGAACGCTGTATGAAACGAATGTCGACGACGAAGAAAAGGAAAACACAAAGAGACTGGGGAAGAGGGCATTAGAGAACCCAGCAAAGGTGGACCAAAGCCCAGATGGACCACCAGTATTGGAACGTTGCCATGCTTGCTGAATCTACCTTTGGCCAAGCTTTGAGATACGAGATTTCGGTGGTGATCAAGTATGATAGTAAAAGCAGTCATGTCGTTACGAACTGCCGGGCCTCAGAACATGTCCAATCATAAGTCGAGGAGTCGCAAGAATGGCAATGACTCGACATGTAAAGCGTAATCTCAGCAGTACCACCAAATTAACATAATCGGTGGGGCCCTGTGTACCTCGAAGCCGTTGAGGGCTTGATCGTGAAACAGGTCCAGGTCTACAGGCGCGAAGCCCATAGTGGTTAGTATGACAGAGTCTTCATTGGTACGAAAGGTCGATTTGTGAAGATTGCTTTGAATACAACAGTTGTAGACGGGTTACGATTGGAAAACCAATTGAGTCTCATTGAGGCGGGAAGTTAGTAAGAAGATAGGAAAATGGAGGGTCGTCCAGTCGTACAGTGGCAGTAACTTGATTAGGCTTAGTGATTGCGGCTTCCACTCTGGTCGCACGTGTGTTGCTTTTCTAGAAGACCGACCCGGTGGACAACCGCTTAGTACGTTCCGGTGTACGGGTCGGATAGCCGATGATCAACCTACCCGTTGCGGATCCTCCACAACTACAATATCAGATCCAATATGAAATTCTATGACGCGCAACGTTAACCTTGCATGAAAATTCAGTGAAGATAGAACGACCAGCCTATTTCGGGTCAAGTCTGGTCCAAGCTCAGCCTGGACCGAGTCCAAGATGACAACAATTCCATAGTGGATGGCACTGAGCTGATGAGGGAAGGCAAGCCGTCCGCGATATTTGACATACTTTTGTCACGAATCAGGAAGCGACATCTCGAGTCACGATACGGGGGACACTGTCATTCTGATTGGTCAAAGTTTTCTCGACATTCAACAAGGTTCGTCCTCCACGTGCTCCACATTTCGAATGGATATAAGCTCGCCCTTGGATGTGGATTGGCAGTCATCTATGATCTGCATCCGAATACAACAGGCGTAATATCTATAGAAAACCAACTATTGACGTGAAAACAGGTAATGCTTGTAGTGATTTCACTTGCATAGCGATTTGACTATGACCTACTCTTATTGGCCCTATATAGAGCATGACGAACGCCGCATTTCGTTAAACGTGGAAAGTGGTGAACACTGGTAAATGGGTGACCCCCTTAACATGGAGAAATGTTGAAAATTCCATTGATACACAAATTGATAGGTTTAGTGCGTCCGGTCACAGTCAGCTGAAGGCATGGGCCACAGGCTCTACCAGATCCAGATGTAATGTAGTGTAGAATATCAATCTTGCCTGTACTGGACCGTAGCATCCGATCGCAAGTCTTCATACCTGTATCGTCATGTAGAGTGTAAGTCAGCGACATGCGGACTGTGAGTTGACCATTTTGTGGTAGAAATATTGAGAGCAGGGTTTTTTCTGTCGGATTCTCTTGTGTGTGCTTCCTTGGGGTCGACAACTTTGGAGTAGTCCCCGAGGTCAAGATGTGCCGTGGGTTTGCTGATGTGGGGGCCGACAGGGGAGCATCGCCATATACAGTAGTCTTCCTCGATCATGAATAGACTCTTGCGCACGATTCTCGACAGTTATGCCGACAAGATGGGTCGTTCAAATTTCACGACCTCGTCTATGCATCCAGGGCCCCTTGAAACAGCATGGCCGCCAGGATGATATACGGTCTTGGAGTTAGCACACGATGCGCGACAAGTCTCTTCCAGGAATCACCGATATCTCGAATTCAGGCAACTACATACTAACAAAGCACCACTTCCATGATGGCCATGTGGCTATCGAACGGCTGAGTGATGTTCTTGAGTGTCAAGCGCTTATCGGCTTCCGTCAAAAGTTCCATCCATTCGCCGACTTCTCTCTCGTGGCTATTGAAAGTCTCCATCATAGTCAGGTCGCGTACTCGGAGCTGCGCTTCCTGATTACTACCAACACTACCAGGAGTTGGTAGTGCCGTGTCCATGATGATCAGACGCGAGGTGTCCTTGAACGCTGAGACCAGATTCTTCAAGATCTCCAACGCTTCTTTGCGCGGCCAATCATGGAGGATCATCCTCAACAAGTACACGATTGCTTTGTAGCACCTGGTCAATGTCCGGGCAGGATTCAGATCCTGCCTGTGCCTGTGAAGGAAATCTGTAGAGACTATGGACTGTCTCCGTCGCCAATTTGTTGCAGTCCTCAGGACAAGCATCATGCGCAGGAGTCTGGGCCGGGGGTGGATCGACCGATGCCCTTGGCTGTCCAGGCGGTAGTTGTAGCTGGAGTTGTTCATTCGATGAATTACTGTTAACTGCTGCTCTCGCCTGTTCAAAGTCCATTGCGAAAGTCTCCTGCATATCACAATTGAAGTTAGGATATGAGGTCGACAATTGCCCCGAGCTTCCGGGAGATTCATCAAATGCCAGAGAGGAACCGCCCGAGCCGTTCTGATCACATTGGGCAGGATCTGTAAATAGGCTAGAGAGGTCGACAGACTCCAGATCAAAAGACCTGAGTGAATCAAGGGACAAGCTTGGATTGCCGAAAGTCGCTATGTCAAATTTGTGCGAATCCAAAGTACTCCAAGGTTGTTGCTCATTTGATTTGTCCATTGAACCTGAGACACTGGACCCGGCTCTAGGTTTTGTCTTCGAACGAGACGGCTTCCCAGCTCTCATAGATTTGCTATAGTGACATGGCAGACCGAGGTTCTGACATCGTTGACAAGTCGGCTTGTTCTGGGTACATTTGACCTTGTTCCCTGAACACTGATCACAGGCTGCACGGTATCTGGGCTGCTTGATGGACTGCATTGTCGGTGTTGGTTTGCCTCAAACTAAACGAAGTTCGAGCGAATTGAAGTCTGTTTCGCGCCCTGTCCCAGGCCATATATAACAGGTATCAAAGGGCAACCATGCTCATGCATAGAGCACCAGTCGCGGCTGAGTTACGGTAGGAACACGCATGTGCAGCGAAGGATTTGCAAGATTTGGCCACAATGTTGCAGTTGCTTGGGTTTGCAAGTTGCATTAGTTACGACGTTCTCATGTCTCAGCCTTGTAAATATTGCGCCCATGGCCTCGTCCTGGGTTATCGTTCCATATAACATAGAAACACGATGAATCATAAATTCATACTATGATTACTCGTAAATATTATCGTAGATGCGAGGGATAGCTACAATGAAATTGACGATTGATGGATGGATTAGATCTGATAGCTGTAATGTTTACAAGACATAACAGATGGAGACGGCTGGATTGCAGATTGATGATTTGGATCAGTTTTGGTAGGCAGGTTGAGTCAGCGTAGTGTGGGATCGATACCGTGATTTGTGCTACAAGTAGCATGCTTGAACAAATCCACAGCTGGAACGTCGTTATCAAGACTGACATTTACACCCTCATGTCAACACGATCAAGATGACTGCACAACTATACGCAGTTTCTTACGAGCATCCAACATTTGGCCAATCCTATCTCAACCCTGTGCCTGTACGACACGCGTAATCTCGAGCTTCCTCAACGGGCTCCGTCGCGTAGCTGCATGGATCCTCCAAGCTTTTGCCCAGAACAAACAAGCCTTCAGAAAAGCTTAATTACCTGCCTACCTAGGTAGATAGGTACCTGCCGTCATTAAAAAAGAGGTCCGACCACCAAATCGGTGCCCGACCCTACGGTGTTGATGTCGACAAGTTCAAGGCTTGCTCAAATAGGAAACAGGGCATCACCTTCCGTGATTGGTCGCGGTGGATCTGATTATGGCATATTCCTGAAACGTATATGCGGTCTCACCATGTTGGAGTGTAGAGTTGGTTCATTTCTAGTTGAAAGGAGAACGTTAATGATCGCGGCTGGATCGGTACCTTGGAAGAAAGAATAGTATGGACCTGGCCAGAATAAATCTACCCCCGGTGCACTTGTTGTAGCATAGGGTGCATCCACAAAGTCGAATGAGATCTCCTTTTCAGGCAACAGCCGGCGAAAACTCGCTGCAAGATGTCAGTATTCTTCCATCGGAAGTTCGATCCTGCTTACCGGTTTGTGCTGCGAATATGGTGGCACTTGTGCCCATGCCATGAAGACATAAGACTTTCATGGCTGTCTATCTTGGTCAGACGAGGATCTGGAGTGTCGAGATGAACACTCGTCGTTGATCGATCGCAATGTGACATTTTCGACCAGAAGGTCAGTTTTCGCCGCTAAGAATTGTCTTTGTGTCATATCTGTTGAGGTGGAGATGTGAGAATTCACCTGTGATCCTTCGGGGACCGTCAGACCAATCGGCTGAAAAGCTGCACTGCTATTCACCTCTCATCTTCCACAACGCTGGTGGAGATTTCACATCTACCATGCGTCAGACCTCACTTCCAATTTTTCGGTCGCCGTAATCAGCTATCAGGCAGGAAGCTGATGATCAAAGAGCGGGTTTGACGCCGACGATTTTCCATCTTGAACCGATAGCAAGCTCAGTGGACCGCCCTGCCTGAAGAAGTCATCTTATGCTGAGGTATATATTTGGAAAACATTGAGTTTTCTTCACGTACGGCCACAGTCAGCTGAAAACTGGGCATCCCGTCCGCTCTGCCATACATAAGCAGTTGAACGGCAGATTAGTACTACGGTGGGTGACCACGTGGGAATCCCTGCTGCTGTACGTTTTGTTTTTTTGTTTGTTCCTTGGCTATCCTCATTGTTTAGATGTTCCAACAAGCAGCAACTTCTTCATCAAACCCAGTGATGCTTTTCATTCCCTCTAGAGTTTTGTACTGTTCGTGCTTTTCTGGACTACTGCGTACTTTCTTCCCACAATTTCGCGAAAACATTGGCACTTATTGAACGTACAAGTTCTGACTGTCTTTGAGTGCTCCAGTAGTCCTTTCTGCCATTTCCGTTGATCGTCCAGGTGCGTTACTACTTTCTTGTGAAAGTCGAGCCTGACCTTTTTGCGTTGACTGTTCCACCTGAGTAATCCAATCGATGTACACTCACAAACATGGCATTCCTCAGTCAGGGGTAATATTCATATTGTGAATGGACAGAATATATTTCGAAATGGAGAGAAGCGTGGATGCATTATGATTACCTGACTGCAATGTATCGACTGCAGGAATCAGGCAACCTGCTTGACGTTGGTGCAGGAGGTGATGTCTGAGACAAATTGCAAAACAATGTTGCTGTCACTCACATCGCTATAAGTATACGGGGCATACAAGCCGTTTGGTTCTTCACATCGAAACCAAAGAAGAGATATGCATTGTTCGCATCGACCTCATCTCCAGAGTACCCACTTCCCACTATGAGGTCGCCGTTGGTTATGTAGCCTTGATCCGTCAGGTAGGATTCTTGAGGTTCTGTTGAGTCACCGGATTTTCCGGTGAAGGCGAACGTGGTGGAGAAGCCCGCGAAGAAGAAAGTGCAATTGCCCTCGACATTGGTGTTGCCACCTGCAGCGGTGTTCGAGACTTGGATGTAGCCCGTGGGTAATACAACTGACGTCGAGGTAGTGCTAGATGGCGTCTCTAAAACGGTGCTAGTAGAAGCCTCGGAGGTGGACGAAGCGGTGGAATGACACGGCGAAGACGCCAATTTCACAGCGAGCTGAGCAGCAGAAGCTGCCGTGCCGGAGGCCCCTACCGAGAACGTACCGCCGTAGAAGTAACATATTTGCTCATCAGGCCTGAACAAGAGTATGCTGCATCTTGAATCTCCTTCACTATCCTCGAGGCATTCATCCAGGCTGGAACTGTCCCCCATGTAGTCCACAGTCCCGCTGGACGAGTCTGCCACAATACTCGCGATGGGAGACACCATTGTGTGCAAATGGAACATCGTCTTGACAAATCGCTGGGAGACCGCTGGGGCAGCCACTTGGGACGGATGGAGCTGGCGTTGTTGAAGTATCGCTGGCTGATGATGACGTTGACTTGGTGGTGGAAGAGCTTGCTGTGTCGAGTGGCACATCTGTACTGCTTGGCCCAACGGTAACTGGACCAGACGTGCTAGAGGGCTCGGGAATAGCAGAGGTAGAAGAGAGCGTGATCGAGTTGGTGGCTTCAGCGCTGCTAGGTTCTGTCGTGATGATGGCCACTGGGCTAGACGATTCGAAAGTAGACGATACAACAGAGGCTGTGGTAGAGCTTGATGACGATCCAACGCTCGAGTTGGGATCAGTTGTTTTACGGTACATTACTGGAAGAGACAAGTGGTCCTTGGGCTAGAGACACATTAGAGACGATCATGGAAGAGTGATGACCTGAAACTTACTATGCATTGTAGGAGTCACAAAGGTGGAGGGGTTCAGTAAATTGTGTCGCCACCTCATTGAGGCAAAAGGCTGTGGTTTGTCTTTTGAACACAATGAATTGCTTCGTGCGTTTTTGGTGGCCTTGGAAATGGGAGCAATACATCCACAGGCATTATTGACTTGATCGACAGTAAACTCCAGGAAGGGATTTCTGGTACGGATGCTATCATGTGTTGTTAGAATCCTCCAAAGCACATGCAAGTAAATGCCTGCCTTAATGGCCCGTCGATGTAACTTGTTGGGATCTGCAGATGTGTTCAGGAAAGAGTGCAGGTCGCGGAGGATCAGAGAGAGTTGAGCAAGCCACATTGCTTGATCTTGAGCTTGAAAATGAGCTTGACCTTGAGCTTAGCTTGAGGATCGCAGACGGGAGGCTATTGGCATGTCTTTGTATGCACTGCGCCTCGATAAGATCGAGCCGCTTCTCACGCAGCCTTGCAGATATCGAGAGCATCGCGATGGACGTGATGACAAGATACTCGACAGGAGCGAATTTTCTTTTTGTTCGCAGCCGTGTTATCTAACTAGTCACTGTCGCACCTATGTCAGAGCGACGGAGTTGAGATCGTGTCCGAGTGAGTTCGACGCTCTTCCAGAATCATAAAATGCCAGCTGGTAGAGCCAGGACAAGAAATCATTACACTCATGAACATGACAGACAGCGAACAGAGATGGTTGTGGAAGACAGCGTGAGGAGACGTGGTCTTTGTGATTTTGCCTCGGGCATGCGGAGAGAAACACGGAATCTGAAGGCAACACGCGGGGCGGGTGTAACAGTACCACAATGACAAGCTATATTCCTCGCTCCATTTGTAAGCAAGCTGTATCGCCATACCATCAATGGCAAAAAAATTTGTTGATTCCGTGAATATCATCTCATCTCATCGATCGGATAGTCTTCTTAATAGTTGATCAAGAATTTCACGAATCTCACTCTCCTCAAACACAATCAGCAAAACATGGCGGTTTTTCAAGCAATGGATTACCACGAAGGTGAAAAACAAATGCACAAAAGACTCCACGTGCCCGAAAACGACAATCCAACAGTCCCCATGCTCTCATTCCAAGCCTCACAAATGCTTCAACGAGCTCCTCTCCTAGCCCTCGGTACTTTAGATTCCGAAAATCGACCTTGGACCACATTATGGGGAGGAAACAAAGGCTTCTCCCAACCGCTTGGAAATGGCATTGTAGGTGTGAGGACACCTGTAGCCGCGAAAGAGGATCCGGTGGTGGAGATATTGGTCGGTAAAGAGACCGGTGGGGAAGTTGTTAGGGAGCAAGGGAAGGGAAGATTGGTTTCCGGCTTGAGTATTGATTTGGAGACGAGGAAGAGGGTCAAGATTGCGGGGAGGATGGTTGCCGGTGCTCTTGGTACTTTGAGTGGTGAAGACGATAATACTGCAGAAGACAATGATGTAGAACAAGGATTGTTGCAACTCGTCGTCCGGATTAACGAGAGCTTGGGTATGTCTCCCATCGATCCTTCTTAGACAGAGAACTGACAGTACGCCAGGGAACTGTCCAAAATATCTCAACAAACGTGAAATCATCCCTGCAGCAACAGCACCGAAACTGCTATCAGATTCCGTTCCACTGGACCAGAGAGCCATAGATCTCATCCACAAACTAGACCTAATGTTCCTAAGCACAACCCAGTCAGAATTCGACATGGACACAAACCACAGAGGAGGAGCTCCCGGTTTTGTCCGCTGCGTTCCCGATAAAAATGGATGCACCCAGTTTGTCTATCCCGAATACTCTGGAAACAGGTTATACCAAAGTCTAGGCAACATGGTCATCTCACCGAAAGCTGGTTTCTGCTTCCCGGACTTCGACACCGGCGATTGTCTATTTGTGACTGGCACGACAGAGATTCTTTTTGGTAAAGATGCAGCTGAAATTATGCCTCGGACCAATTTGGCAGTACGTGTGACCATCACCGCAGCCCGCCTAGTAGCCTTAGTGTTACCCTTGCGAGGTCAAACTGGTGAATTTTCTCCTTACAATCCAATCGTACGGTATCTAGCAAGCGAGAGAGGCACACCAAGAACAGAAGCAACAAATCCAAACACAGCAAAATTACTCGAGCAAATTCCCCTCACGCCAACGATATCTCGATTCAAATTCAGCTTGTCGAATGCAGCGACATATAATGCTGGTCAATACGTTACTTTGGATGTCTCGGAACATCTGGACATAGGATACAGTCACATGCGCAACGATGATCCGAGAAGCCTGAACGATGATTTCGTACGCACTTTTACTGTCTCCTCTCCACCAGGTCTACCACCACACCCAACGAAAAGACTTTCGGACGATGAATTCGAGATCACGATACGAAAAGTCGGCGTAGTCACGGACTTCTTGTTCAAGCATGGATTGAAGGACAGGAACACAGGGTCAAATCTGGAAGTCGGCATCAAAGGTTTTGGAGGCGATTTCATGGTTCAACAGGATGAGAAGGCCCCTGTGGTCGGCTTCGTCGCTGCTGGTGTTGGTATAACGCCTTTGATGCCTTGTCTTGGATCTTTGCAGCTGGAATCGCTCCAACTACTTTGGACGGTACGAATGGCAGATGTAGGTCTTGTTGCAGATCTGCTCGACCGGTATCCGGAGTTGGCACGAAGAATCAAGCTCTTCGTGACCGGGTCCTCTTTGACGTTCGACAAAGAGGAAGAGATACTGGATAAGCTCAAGGCTTCAGTCTCGACCATACAGTACCGTCGCATGGAGGAAATTGATGTCAAAGACCTGTCGAACGAGGTCAAAAGATGGTATATTTGCACTGGCAGAAGTCAGAGGAGCGTTGTGCTACAATGGCTCGAAGGACAAGAATTGTTCTACGAAGATTACAACTTTTGACGTGACAAATTTTTAATGTTGGAAGACACCAAATGAATAATGGCATATATCTACTACATACAAAAACGCTACTGGAAAAGTGATATGTCCGGCAAAGCAATAATTCTGTTCGTAAAAGGTATCATGAAGGACAGCAAGAAATAAATAAATAAAAGAAAACAACAACATTAGGTATCCCATAACAACAACAGCCTCGTGTCTCCCCATGTCCCTCTTTAGAAAGTTAAGACTTCAACAAACTTTCTTCCCTTTGGGGCAATCATACGCAGCTATTGGGTCCATCAACGCCGATTTTGTACTAGACACGGTCTATGTGAACATAACACTACTGGGAAAGCATATCCCATCTGGTTCAGCTCCTGTTTCTAAGTTCTGCCGATCAGAGGCACCGGCTTTCTGCGCACAGTGCCCGAACGCTGGTCTTGCTGTTCATCTCTAGCGCCACTGGCAGAGCGCGAGCCCATCGGCCTCGGTCCTGTGATCTTCCGAGCCGGACTGGGAAGATTGGTCACTTTTGGACTCGCTGATGGAGCAGGTGATCGCTGGGGGGTAAGTCAGTATTGGACGAAGAAAACGTTTTGAGTACAAATGACTTACATGTCCTCTGTCTGTTTCGAGTGAGTATCGGACCTCTTCAATGGGCTCAAGTAGATGTCCTGATCCGAGGGGGGTCGAGTAGTACAACGGTCTGTGGCTACTCTGCGGTCGCTGATCTCTAACTGGCTCAACTTCGACCTTGGGCGCAAGCGTTGGCTTGTTCTGTGGAACTAGAGGGCCGTCGTCTTTACCAGAGTTGATGCCACTGAGTTTATTTGTCCTGGCCAGCGACAAAGAAGGGTTGGAACCCCATTGCAAAGGATCAAAGTCGCTTTCTACGCTTCGTTGGGAAAGATCGCTATTGGTGAGCCCCTCGAAATGCTCATGTCCACTGAAGGTTCTAGCTTCGTTCTCGAGATTTGTTTGATGTCTGTGTGTAGGTCCTGGTCGAGGTTGAGGATGCTGTAGTAGAAGAGAGTCGCGATGAGCAGAGTATTTGGGGTCGTCGAAATCGCCATAGTCATTCATTTCGTCAGTAGGTGAGATGACAGGAAGGTCATTGAGAGCTGAACTCGTTTCGGAAGGAATGAGAGGGGAAGGTGTGCGCGTAAGTCCACTACGGATGCTTCGACCGTCAAGATGGTCGTCCCTGGCAGCGGCCTCTTTGGCTAGCGACTGGGTGGAGCGGAGACGATCCCCAGACTGCAAAGCGTAATCATTATCGTAGTAGCCAACTTCAATGGATGCCAGACTTTCACGGCTCTTTGATGTGTTGGTGTACTGGCTCTGGCGTTTTTCAAGTCCATCCTGAGGTTCAGGCGCCGATGAGGTCGTTGTCTTGGACCACCGAGATGTCTTAGGGGGTCCAGACATGGATGAATTGTTTGACTGGTGCTTGCTTTCCTTATTGGGTGATGTCGCAGGGCTGTGGTTGTTGGCATAAGGACTTTCGAGTCTCTGTTGTGGCGGGGTTGCTGACGAGACAGTCGATGGAGAGATGCGATTGTACCGTTCTTGAGTCGGTGTAAGAAGCCGTTCGTTGTTTTCAAACTGGTTCTCAAGGACGTGTGCCTCATGCTGATCCAAGAACGATTTGCCATCATTGCTGTCTTCCTCCATCACGGTACTGACGCGATTGGCAGAATCTCTGCGACCATTATATCCAGAATGGAACCACTTCTCCTGAGGGGATGTCAAATTGTCCTTTGGAGAATGTACCGAGATATTGCCTGATTGGTTAGATAAGAGTCCGGACTGATTAGGTGTTGATGAAGTGCCAGCTTGTCCCTCAGGTTCGTAACCAGAATCACGGCCGTAATGTGCCCGATCCTCATAAGAGTCGAAGCTACTACCACGCAAAGACATTGGAGGTCTTTCAGACCCTTGCGTCTGTCTCAAGTCTTCAACATCCCCAAGCAATTGATTCAACATATCCTCAATCTTGGAAAGATCATTCGAACCTCGCTTGCTCAATCCTTTGAGCGCGCGCTTGAAGACATTCTTGCGTTTGGCTGGTGGCTCTTCTCCATCATAGGTGGCGTGCATGGTTCGTGGCGTGCTTGGAGGCTGAGGACGGGGGCCGCCAAGGACCTTTTGAACAGTGTACTCGGCGTCCCTATCTGTATGCTCCATGATCTTGCGATCCTGCTCGGCAATGTATTTTTTCATATCTTCAAAGTTCTGACGCATCTCTGCGGCACTGCGAACTAGTGTAACAAGAATCTCAGTATCCCTTGCATTGCGCTGCGCGTCACGGACTGTAAGATGGTCCATCAACGCGACCACATCCTTGGATTGAATCGTGTCAATTCCCTTGCCAGTAGAGCTGTCATATAGGGGTGATGACATGCCATGCGAATTTCCGCTCAATTGTCGCGTGTGCATTCCATACCCGGGTGCAGAAGCTCCATCATAACCGTCCGTCTGGATCTGACCGTACTGCTTCTTGGGAGTTGCGGCTCCACCAGAACGTGCGTATGCTGCAGATACGTAGCCCTCGTCTCCAAAATGCGCAGGAGGAGATGTGTCTTCGGAGCGTCCCAAGTGAACAACTTGAGCTTGTCGCACATCTGGTGTGGTCTCACGGGAGGCATAGCTCTCGACGGATGATGTGTATTTTTCGGATGATCTGCCGTGAGCAGCACGATCGGCTGCAAAAGCACCAGCCGCAATCCCTGCACCTACGATGGCCTTTTTTGTCATGCCATAACTGTGCTCCGAGATACTGTCGTGCCGTTCTTCTCTATCTGGGCTTTGAGATGTCGAAGGTTGGAATCTGAAACGAGCGTCACCTGTGCCAGGGCCCTGGATTTCTGGAGGATTTGTACTGAGATCAGATTCGGCGTCAATTCCGTGTCCAATCTCGGGCATGGGGTCATTGACATCAGGAATGCCAGTGGCGCTGAATTGAACAGGGGGCGACTGCATGTGCGCACGATCTTGGGCTTCGAATTTCGATTCGCTGCGCTGAGGGGAGGAAGATTGCTGGGTAGAGGAATCACGACTAGACAAAGCCATGGCTTGTTCTCTGATTGCACTCCAACGATTTTGACTGGGAGAGTCCATCTGTGCGTTCTCTTTCTGAGGAGAATTGTTTCTCAGCTCTTCGCAGACATGCTCATCCATTTGTTCACGATGATGATCGTCATCTGGCTGATGGGCGCTCTCTTGAGAGGAGAGAATGCTCGTGCTGACCATGGATGGGTCGATCAGAGATGCCACGGCCGACTCGACCGCGTGAGGAGGCTGAATATAGTGAGGTGTCGCGCCAATGCCTTGTACGTCTTGTGTGCCACTCAAGTCACTAGATTGGTAAGCTCCGTCTGTGTATTGTGAGAAACGATGATCATCGACAGCATCTGAAAGAATGGAGGATCCAGCCAAAGACTTGCGGTATTCTTCGTTCTTCTCGTGCTCTTGTTGAAACCATTCTTCCAAGTCATGCTGATTCTCGGTGTCATCGTAGCCCAAACCGAAGCTTTTTCTCCGAGCGGAAGGCGATGACGGACTGGAGAGTGGAGACATGGCATTGCGCTGGCGCTCCTCAAAGCCAGCGGATAGTTCCGAGACTCTGCTACGTGGCCGCAGGCCGGATGGTATCAAAGGATCGGCAGGACTGTCCTTGAGACCAGAAGAGTTCTGGAAAGGACTTCCTTCACGATGGTTGCTGGACTGATGCAACACCTCCGGAGCTAGACCAGCTGCAGCCAAGGCAGCAAATCTCGCCTTGGACGAGATGGAATGCACACTCTGGGAGCTCGTGGACCGCTCTTGGTTGACAGTACCACGACTTTGACCGGACTCAATAGTTCTCGGTGAACGAGGCCCTCGGGGAGTGGTTGATGCTGGGGATAGCGAATCGCCCAGAGATCCACGAGAAACTTCCTTGATGGGTGTGGATGGCTCTGCGGCCGAAGCAGAGTGGGGGCGATCTGTCGCAGCGGATAGAATTGAGGCACGAGTGATTTCGGATTCGTTGACGGCTGAAGCACCAGTCCATGGCATGGGAGGGATCTCTTCCTTGCGGTACGTCTTCTCGGTTTCTGCGAGACTGGTGGAACCGCTCCGACTATCTCGGCTTCGGCGCTTCTTACGTCGCTCTCTACTGACATTCTCTTGAGAGTCGTGATGGCGGAGAGCAGCAGCTGTAAGTACGCCACCAGCGACTGCAGCAGCGGCAGCCTTTGATACATGGCCTTCCTTGTCCCTGCTTGACTTGCTGCGGACAGACTGATCCCTTGTCGACGTACGTGAAGAGCGGCGTTCCCGATGAGAGCGTTCGGATTCGCCTCGACTAGACTTACGGGACTTTTCGCGACGCTCAGAGTCACCTCGTGAGAGAACCTCACCCGGTTCATCTTCATAACGATTGAGAACAACTTTGGGCTTGCTGGAGACAGTGGGAGAGCTCGAGTGCTTGGAGCTGGGTAAATCAAATTCGTCGTCCGTGTGTGGAGTGTGAGATAGGCGTTGTTCGTTCTTCAGCTGGGTAATTTCAGGCAGGATCAGACGGCGCACAGTGTCTTCGACCATCTGCAACAACTTTGGATTATTCAGAGACACCTTGGAGGTCCCTGAGGCATACGAGAGGTTGCTGGGGGTGATACTGGACGAAAGGATCGTAGACTCTGCTGCGGTAGCAAGATCATCCTCGCGTGTGGTTCGTGATGAGCGTCTACGGCGTTCCTTTGAGGGTTTGGTGTCGGGTTCGTACTCGACAGGCTCTCCACGTTGACGTTGTAGCAGTTTTTCCATTACTTTCTGCTTGATACGTTCGTGGCTGGCACTACGAGTACGGTCTTCCTTGGGCAGGTCAAGATAAACATCGTTCCGCTCGGGACTCTGACTCTGACTCTGACTTGGTTCGTCGGACATGGCCTGGCTAGAAGTGGTAAGCTGAGACGGATCTAGGAGGCTGTCTGGGGGCATTGACGAAATGTCCGAGGGAGTTGGCTGGAAGTGCAGATCACGGGAATGGGCGCTAGGGTGGGCACTGGAGAGGTCGCTGTGGTTGAGAATCTCAACTTCGACTGGCGGACGACTGGAGAGGTTGCTGCCAGACGAATGGCTGCCTTCAGTGCCCTCGACCGGGACTGGCTTGGTGCTTGTCTTGTTGCCCAGAGAGATGCGGCGCGTGTACGAGGGCTTCTTGTCACGACCGATGCCGGTGATGTGGACCGAGTCGGAGTTGGTCTTGGACTTGCGCTGAGTCGAGGGCGTGACCTTGACACGCACACTGGGCCGATTCTTGGCTTTGTCGCCCTTTGTGGCCTCAAAGTATTCGATAAGCAGCGACGTCTGCGACTTGTTGCGACCGTGACGCAGGCGCGAGGGGTCCTTGGACGAGGTCAGTCTGTGGGTCGAGATGGTGACAGGACTGCCGTCTTCGGGGATCGAGTAGGAGGTATGGTCGGTACGGCGAGACAGGTCGGTGGCCACGTCCGTGTCGACGTCGGTTGGCTCGGTCGGGGCGGGCAGGGGAGGTCGTTGGGTCGGCTCAGTGTTGACACCCATGCTTGGATCAGTGCGTGTGCACTTAGGCACACATGACAATCAACACAATCCAAGAAGAGTGCTAGACTGAGACCTGGATGCCGACGCGAATGCAGGTGCGAACGCGAACGCCCTCAAGTCGCGTCTGTTGCTTTGCACTTGATGACCGGACAAACACTTCTTGTCTGTCGTTGCCCGACCGAGTGGTACTACTTCGAAGTAGCGATGCTGTTTCGCCGTCCGGGAGCAGGTACGCACGACAAACAGCGGTCGACGACAGAAGCGATATGGGTTATGCTGTAGAGTAGCAATGTCTTTCTTGTATCTTGACAAGGCTGTTGCTATCTACCGGCTGTCAGAAACAGATTATGATGCGCCGCCGGAACGACCATCCACTTTGTGATTGACGATAACAACAGAGATTGAACCTACCTAGCACAAAATAATTGATTGACCCTCCAACAACCTTCTCCACAAGGTCAAGGTCAAGGTCAAGGTGGGAGCCGTTGATGGCTTGACCGACTGGTGCTGTCAAACGGCTGCTAAGAGCCTCTTCCCGCGCGCCGTCAAGAGCTTGATCTGTTTTGTCTTTGCTTGCTCGACTCATGCACTCTGGCTATCTCACGTACAGGCGCCGACGAGGTTCCCGAGAATAATGATGATGGCAACGACACCGGAGAGCCGATAGCGATGGATGGATATGTCTTCTTTTCTCACTGTAAGACGCAGCGAGAAAAGACAATGTGCAAGCAGCAGCAGCAACAGCAGCAGGATATGCAAACTCTCGTCCAACCGATGCGCCATCACACTCGCCGCACGCTAGCCCCGCCCTTTGCGTCGAACCCTAAATCCGCTACCGTGACAACCACCCACTCGTTGTGCATGTCACCCAACGCACTGTTCTCTCGCTGTTTCTTGCCGTCAATCCTCTGTCTACCCATCAATCGTGGTATCTCTCTCCCAAGTCGTGCTGCTTGGTGAGCCTTTTGTTTCTTGTTCTTGATTTCATCCATCTGATTCAACTGGACCTAGAGCTCTTGTGCAGCGCCGACATCCTGCACAAGCACTGCAACCCAACCTAATCTTCCTTTGTGCAACTTGCCGCACTCCATCGTCACAGCTGCATGCACGTCAATCCAACTTCTCTTCTTTTCCACTCGTGCCACGACGACACGCTCTCCTTCTGCCACATCATCCTTGGGCTTTGGCCCTCTCACATGTGGCTGGCTTAGTACAGCCTGTTTGCTAGGGCAGCCTAGCTTCCTTCACCGTCATTTTTCCAGCCTCCCGTATTTCTCCTACCTATCGGTCATGGACCTCGTTCTTGCTTGGCAACTTTGATATGTTAGATTTTTTTGTAGCAAATATTGCTGGCTCTCTTGTGCCACTCCAGACCCGTCGCAATCCATTGAGTGGATTTTGGGTACATTAGGTAATCACTGTTGCCATCAAGGTACCATGAGCTTTTCTGTTCTAGACAGCCACTGTGGAGAGACGAAGCCGAGCTGCATCTTGAAAAGACACTTTCATACCCATTTGTTCTCATCACACTCTCACGTCACCTTTGTAAGAACTACCGAACATGATCAATCTATCGTCTTGTATCAACATGCATCCTTCTGCTTTCCGAGATATTCCAGATTTTTTCGTTTTTCTCCCCCGCGTGATACCTCGGTAGCACCGTCTACAATTCAAGCAACTGATGTGGGGAAACGTGGGTTGGTCAACGATCATCTCTCTGACCCAACGACTACGGCTCCACACGAGTTGACTTCTAGAATCCAGACATCTGAACATGAGATTGGCCTGACTATTACAACTTGTACAAGCAAGATATCACCAGATTAGCCGCCACCGATGTGCCATACTGTTCCTTTTCGATTGGCTGGTCGAGAGTGGTACCTTTTGACAGAGCAAATACGCCTGTCACCACGCAAGCTCTCGACCATTACGACGACGTTATTAATACTTGCTTGAAGTATGGAATCAAACTTATTGTTACCCTCGCTCACATCGACATTCCTGCTTCGGTCAACTTTGATGATGCATCGAGCATTGAGGACTTCACTTATTTTGCCAAGCAAGTCATGGATCGCTATGCGGATAGGGTGCCTATCTAGGTCACTCACAACGAGCTGAACGGTGCAATTCCATATGAGGTCAGGGTCAGAACATACAATGGTTTGACAAATCTGCTGTTGTCTCATGCTGATGTCTATCGATGGTACAAGGAGAGTCTGAAAGGGACTAGAAAGGTCACGGTAAAGTTTTCAAACAACCTTGCTATTCTCCGCGACTCTTCAAAGTCTGAGGACTTGAGGGCCGCCAAAAGATACCAAGACTTCCTCCTCAGTATCACGAGCAACTCAATTTTCCTGGGACAGCAATAGCCCTCGGAAGCCTTGAGCACGCCCGACCTGAATCTCACTGTCTTGAACAAGGACCAGATCTCATGATTAAACGGCACGGCAGACTTTCATGCGCTCGATGCTTACACTGCTCAGTACGTTGAGCCTGCTCCAGGAGGTATTGACAGCTGCGTTCAACAACAGCTTGGATATGTTTGGAACACCTTCCGTCCCTCGGGTATCGTCATCGCCGAGTTTGGTTTCAACGCCTTTAAAGAGGGTGAAAAATTCCAGAAGCTCAGCGCTACGACCTCGAGAGGACTCTGTATTATCAAGGGTATCTTCATGAGACATTGAAGGCCATGTGTGAAGATGGAGCCAACCTGATTGGGACGCTAGCTTGGTCGATTATGGACAACAATGAGTTCCGATCTTATGCCGACCAGTACGGATTGCAGACTGTCAACCGCACAAGTGGTAACACTGAGAGGAAATATATGCGCAGTTTCTTCGATTATCTGGATTTCTTCCACAAGGGAAGGTTAAGTGTACATTGTGTTAAGTAGAACAATTTGGGAATGATACATAAACAATCTCGTGATATACTCTTTCGTTGGAGGGCTCCATTGGCTTTGTGCACCAAAAGTACCTAGGTTTACAGTACTTCTTTCTTTACAAAGAGGAGTAAAGTGTGTATTTCAGCGCTTTACCCGATCGGGTTGATATGGGCCTATCGCTGGCCGCTGCACATCCATCTCGGCTTTTCGGCACATGGATGTAGAATTAGAGGAGTAGAAGGACCAATTCTTCGCAGACACGCCGAAACGGCATATTGATCATGGTCCAAGTAGAGTGAAAGCATGGTTTCTCTCCTCTCCATCCCTATGGCCTCTAACAGCCGCAGTCGAGTTGCATACAGCAGAATCCACGACACACGCGCCCGTTGGATGCAAATCCGGAGAATAGACTAAGAACCGAGGGCACGCGATAAGCGTCATGCCGGCCACAGATGGAGAACACAAGTCGTCGCCTGCAGACACTGAAACTGTGACATCTCTAGACCACAGTTCAGAAGCTTCAATACCGGTGCCCGATCAACCAGAAGTCGAATCCATCCAAGCACCACTTCCCGAGACCGATGGCATTCACCCACTCCCCAGCCACGAATCCCACCATCAAGACCCGGAACAAGCCAGAGAGCCGACAACGTCCATACACAGTCAAGAAGATTTCGACTCTCTCAGAGTACCAAAAGACAAGAGAAGAGGACTGTTAGCACGACTGGCCATAGTCGCCGAAGTTGAGGAACCCAAACGTCACAAACGCAAGACGAAATGGATCATAACTTTTGTGGTAGCTGTGGCCGGAGCTGCCGCCCCGATGGGAAGTAGTATCGTCTTGCCTGGTCTCTCGGACATTGATCGCGAGTTTGGCTCATCGCCCACCGTGACAAACCTCTCCGTGGCGTTGTATATGTTATCAATGTCCGTGTTCCCACTTTGGTGGAGTAGCTTCTCCGAGACCCTTGGACGAAGGACTATCTATCTGGCTTCGTTCTTCTTGTTTCTGATATTCAATATCTTGAGTGCTGTCAGTACGAGTATTGGCATGTTCATTGTCATGCGCATTCTCTCGGGCGGTGCTGCGGCTTCGGTACAGGCAGTTGGTGCTGGTACTATCGCTGATATATGGGAGGTCAAGGAACGTGGCCGTGCAATGGGATACTTCTACCTTGGGCCTCTGTGTGGACCACTAATAGCTCCGTAAGTACCTTGTCAATGATGTGCCAGGACATGCAGCAGCTTTTGGGAAGCTTCGATGGTTGGAGATGATGAAGTGCGTAAGGTTTCATATGAGCTTGACGCAGGGCTCATGCAGAGTTCATGCTTTCTCCAGAGCAAACGTCCCCACTGTACCTCTTAGTCGTTTCCAGAATCATGCTAATACTGTACAGTATCGTTGGTGGTGCCCTCGCAGAGGAGTTGGGCTGGAGAAGTTGCCTCTGGTTCACCACCATCTATGGAGTAATACTTTGGTTGCTGCTGCTCTTCTGCCTTCCGGAGACTCTCAAAACAACGATTCCGATAGAGGTCGCTGCAGAGAATGAGAAGGACGGTCCAACTCGACCAACTCTCTCACGCACCACGACTCGTCAAAGCGTTGCTTTGAAGTCGAGAAAATACGCGGCGATACTCCGCCGGTGGTTTTTGGATCCCCTGGCCATCATTCTGAACCTACGGATTCCAGCTGTGGCAATGGTCGTCTACTACGCCAGTATAACATTCGGATCCCTCTACGTCCTCAACATCAGTGTTCAGCAGACTTTTGGTGCGGAACCTTACGGCTTCTCTACTATCATCGTTGGTCTCCTCTACATTCCTAACTCAATGGGTTATTTCCTAGCAAGTCTCTTCGGTGGCAAGTGGGTCGATAAAATCATGCACCGTGAAGCAAAGAAAGCCGGTCGATACGACGAACATGGGAAACTAATCTTCCACCCCGAGGACCGTATGAGAGAGAATGCCTGGCTAGGCGCCATCATGTTCCCGGCTGCATTGATCTGGTATGGATGGACGGCCGAAAAACACGTATTCTGGCTTGTACCTGTAAGTCTTCTAACCTCTTTCGAATGAGCAAAGTCACTGACATCCGCTCAGATGATAGCAAACTTTTTCTTCGGCATTGGCAGTATGCTCATTTTTGCCGTCGTAACAACAATGTTGACGGAGATGATGCCTGACCGCGCTTCTCACGGAATTGCGCTCAACAACTTCATCCGCAACATTTTCTCTTGTGTAGGGACAGTGGTAGCGTCACCCCTCATCGATGCCATTGGCGATGGATGGCTGTTCACAATCCTTGGACTCTGGTGTTTGATCTCCGGTATTCTCGTCATCTGGACCATGAAGAAATATGGGGAGATTTGGAGAGAACGGGCCAAGGAAAGAATGGTCTGATCAAGATTCTGTTGAGTTTGTTGATATGTTGTAGTGCAAGCGTTCTAGCGATAAATACGATCATCTAGAATTGGGCGACTCTCAATGCAATCCTGACATACCGGGCTTCATCTTCATGACACATCGGCCTCCCCAAGCAGAGTCACTTGTTCTGAGAATTGCCAAGTCACACTGATCACAGCTTGTGTTTGCTTTTTCTTTTTTCATTGTGGCTGCAAAATCCTCGTTATTCACATAGATTGCACCTAACAGCGATCGAACAAAGAATAATAGACCTCCGATATTCACAATCTCCATCCAACCTATCCACCTCAAACCCATTCAGACCTCCTCGCTCTTCCCGCTCTATTCATAAAACCAATACTCAGCCGCATACCCGACCTCCAAATTTCCTTCCTTCTCACAAGTACTCGGCGCACTCCCCCCGGCAGTCTCAACCCTATAAACAGCCTTGACCCCCCAACTGCCACCTTTATCGCTCAAAAACAACCAATCCACGCTCCCCTCAACCGCATTTGTCGGAGGCTTTACATCCCCCATTTTCTTCGCGACCAACAATCCTTTATCGCATAAATCAAACGTGGGCACACCTTCCGCGTTGAAGAAATGGTGACCGAGGGTGGGCAGACCAAACCACGAAGACGTGGAAAACGCCAATGCGGATAGAGAAGGGATTTGTGAGGAGCGAGAAGGTGTGGAGAGGAATGTCGCGTCGTATAGACTGGCGACGGCACCGATTGGTACTGGTGTTGCGCCGCGGCCGCTGCAGGTGTAGTTCTGGGTCCCCAGACCTAGGCCGATGGATTTCAGGGAGAGGTTTGTCGGTGGGGGGAGGCCGTTTAGGGGAACGGTGTTGCAGGTTTGGCTTTGGTTTGAGGGTTCTGGTGTTGGGAGGGCGAGTGTTGAGGTTATGGTGAGGAGGGTCATGAGGATTACTCGAATTGTTGAAGACATTATGGATTGTGTGTATTATGACTTTTTGAGGTGGTGCACAAGAGATTATGCTAGGTAGGGCAAGAACAACCGAAACTGAAGTAACAAGGTAGAGGATGTTCTTCAATGGAGCAACAAGCACGAGAGAATGGAGAGATCAAGGATGTTATATATATTTCTGTATCGCCATTCATGCCCTTCATTGTCTTCCGCATATCCAGAGAGTTGCAGCTCATGGATTCCCTCACCAACGCACAAGCTGCAGAAAATAGCAACCTTGGCTAATCCATTTACTGTACCAACATAGCGGCAGAGCAGTGGACGTGTGCCTCTCTGCATTTGACAGACACACTTACGCGGCTAAAAACACTATTACCATCATTCATGGTACTCTAGAACGGAGCATCGGGAACAAACGCAGCCTATGCATAATTAATTTTGCTTAGAGGTAGGTTGGTAGAGGGATCTTTTGATATCTCCGAAGTCCGGAGAGTGGGAAAGGCATAAGCGCTGGATGTCATATGCACGCCATGTTGCACTAGATCGATTGTGTGTTTGCGAAGGAAGAAGATAGATTGACGTGCAGGAAGTTGACGGCGCTTAAAATCTAGACATTTCGACCTGGCTTTAACACTTTGCACATGACTATCGCTTAGATTGATGTTGAATTGCACTGGATTGATATAGATGCCACGCTCGAAGCATTCTTTCTCAAGTATGAACGAGATGTGGTTGATGAGTAAATCTATCCGCGGTGAGCCGTCAGGTCAGACATAGGGCTGGGTTCGCATCCGTCGTCCGGCATGCATCTCGACCGGCACGGAAAATGTCACTAACTAAGGTGTTATCGTCGCTTGCTCGGCACGTGAGGATAACTCTGGAAAATGTCCGCTAATAGCGCTTATGCAAGTATTTCGCCTAAGAATAGTAAGAAGAAAGAGGGGAAATATGTCCACTAATTATGGGACATTTTTATTGTTAGATCTAGGCATTACTAGATTGCTCTAATGTATCTGACATCCTTGTCATATTGTTTGCAAAAGCGATCATAAGATGCCAAGTGATGGTACGTCGTTGTGGTACCACAGGCTAGGTCGCGTCTGTACAGAATCTCTGGATACTGTGTCGCTCACGCGTCAGTCGTTCTCTCCGATCTGAGCACGTATTTAGTTGACTGTCCATGGCAATGCAGAGGCATATAAATGCTGCGAAAAGGCATCACGGAGAGCCCTATTCCAGCATTCAGATATGGGACTCTCAACGGCCCAAACCAGGTTGCAGTCGTGATTCATGTATCAACATGAATGACAAACGGCAGAGACCCGTGAAGGAGATATCTTAGTGTATCTTACTCGGGTTCGCATGGGTACAAGAACGTCTAGGGCCCTTTATGGAATCTGATGGTTGGTAGTCGAGCTCTGTGCATCGAGATGCTTAGCCAAGAACGAGAGCCTGCTGAAGAGAGATTCTTCATGATGACTGGGGGTTCTCTCCAAGTGGCTGGACAAGCCTTATCTCCCCAGGCGACACCATGAGAAACATTATTCATGGACGATCAGAAGTATGTTCGCTTCAAACAACTGTCGGGTGGAGATCATTACTCTTCTACGCCGGCAAGCTTCCAGACCTCGGGATGAGGATCAGACTTAGCAAATAATTTGGCAGTATCAAGCTCCTCTGCGTGCAAGTGGGCACCGGTCTCTCTCAGGGCTTCCACGTGGCTCATGAGTCCTGCATGAGCAGCTACGAACAGCGGAGTACGGCCATTGCTATTACGTAGATGGACGCTAGCGCCGAGATTGAGCATTTCTCTTAAGACCTCGACGTTGGGTCCTGTTGCTGCCAGATGCACAGGAGTATTTCCGGAGTAGTCCACGTCGTTGAGAAGCCATCTGTTCTCTCCTCTGACTACCTCTCTCACGCTGAGCGCATCACCATCACGAATGGCGTAACCGAGAGCGGTCAGACTTGACACTTCTGGAGTCAGCGTGCCACTCGAAGGATGCTGGAAGTGAGTACGTCCTCTTTCTGTGAGTTCACCACGCAAGGAGCTGTGCATGCGCTTCGCTACTTCTTGAGGCGTTGCACCAGGTATCGAAAGCAGGTATGAGAGCTTCGTCAGGGCAGCTTCAGTAGTCAAATCCTGCCCAAACACGATACCCGCGCGACCGAGATAGGTAGCAGGAGCGTATAGTGGGCTAACGCTGCCACTGAGACACTGCGACACGTTGACAATGACGATTCCACGCTTTACTGCATCCGCCAAAACTCGTGTCATGGGTGAATCAGGACCTCCGGGTGTGTTACCGGCGCCAAAACTCTCCAGAACCAATCCCTTCAATCCTTCGGTACGCAAGAAAAGGTCCACCATCTCGGGCTTGATGCCAGGGAAGACTCGCAAGCAAGCCACATGCGCAGTGTCCAGGTTAGAGTGCACGCAGAAGGGGTTGACGATCCTGGGTCTGTAAACCAGATCCCAGTCGACGTTCGTTCTGAGACTGCTAATGGTCGCAAGAGGCGGCATATTCGGGCTAGCAAATCCGTTGAAATCATCGGTCGACACCTTGGTTGCTCTGTTGCCTCTGAAGAGCTTGAAGTTGAAAAACAAACAAACTTCAGGAATCATGAAGTGGCCTGCAATGACCAGTGCACCCAATAGGTTATCCTGTGCATCGTTTTGAAGTTGCATCATCGGCGCTTGAGATCCAGTAAGAATGACGGGTTTTCCAAGGTTTTGAAGCATGAAACTCAAGGCACTGCTTGTATATGCCAAAGAGTCCGTTCCATGTAAGACCACGAATCCGTCGTAAAGTTGGTAGTTTCTCTCCACCGTCTTCGCAATCTGATCCCAGCCCTCTGCGTCGACACTGCTGCTATCGAGCAGTTCATCGAACTCGAGAACACTGTAGCGGACCTGCCTGCCGTAAGTACTGGAAGGGGTACGTAAACTTTGAACAGCTTTTCGTGTTCCCTTGTCATCTATGACAATCTCCAGAGGTTCGGGATATGAACCGTCATTAAATGTTGGCCGGGGTGCGAGACCATTCTTCAGAAATCCTTTTCCCTATGGTACAGTCAGTCATAGTCATTATTATCATTACTTAGTCACAACAACGACTATATTCTACACGTACCGGTACGAGACCGTTCTCTGAAGGCTGCATACATATCGTGCCTCCTGTGATCACGATCAGGACTCTGCTCTCAAGTCCTTCCATGTTGATTCGAGGACGGAACAATGCAAGATAGACAATATAGAGAAAAATGAAAGTAGGAAGTTGACTACTTTGAGGAACAATGCCAATAATAGTGCGAGAAGAAATGGTACCTCAAGAGAACAAAAAGCAACAAAAGCAATCAGAGAAACTCAAGAAGACGACATCAAATTTGAGGGAGGTTCGAGAGAAAACTGGTGGAGCAAAACCAGGAGAATCGTGCCAAGCCCAGTAATTTTGTACGTAAGGAGAAGGAACAAAGGGCACTAACTGACCGAATGCGGTTAGCCTACACTGGACTCAATGGGCTTTGGTCTCCGATTCTCGGCCTCGCATGTCAACTCCAACTTCCATAGTAATGCAGAACGCATGGCTCTGTTCTCGTGCTTGTCCATCGAGAGCCATCAGGACTCAGGATGGGTCTCTCAACGGATCTCTTTACATCATTCATGGGCCCCTCTGCAGAATCGTAAGCTGAATGGATCTGATCGAGCTGCATCCGTTGAGAGCCTCACATAGTCCCCCTCAATTCAGGCTCTCAATGAAGCTCTTTCGAGCAGTCTCCATCTCTCTGTACACAGTCAGGTCATCTTGATTGCATTTTTGTTTGCTGAGAAGCCCCTCATACAATGCTTTGTCGTAGGTTGGAAGATTCGATGACAAACTCCTCATCTGGTGCCATTGACGATCATACAAGCTCCTGCACAATGCCATGTGTAAACCTAGTCCTGATAGGTATGCAGCGTATGGCAAAAAGTTACGTTCTTTTGTCTGTATTGCGCCTCGCAATTATACCTTTCTTTCAAGGCAACATTGGTCTTTGTTGATTGAATGACTCCATGCAAGAACCTTTTGGGCAAGTTGACAAAGGCTGATATTGGAGTATAAATCTGCCTCTTTCCACACTCGAGAAGACAGCATCGACATCCAGGTTTTTCTCACTTTCGTCTCTCATTTCTATCTCCGGGTCTGCTGGCAGAGCCCTTGACTACTTGATTTTCAGTTTCATTAATAGCAGGTAAGATCTATCCAGTAAAAGAGCTTCTAATACAACAGCAATACACCACCACAACAAAGATTATCACAATGGCCAAAAGCAATAGCAACAACAAGAAGAACCACAACAACGGACAGGGCAGAACTCAAGGCCCATATTGCAAACTTTGCAAGAAGAACACTAACCACACTACTGGCGAGTGTGATAAGAGAAAGTGTACTCATTGCAACAACACAGGTCACTCCATCCATGAATGTCTTCAGAGACCATTGTGTACCTATTGTGACAAAAGAGGACATGCCTTGGCAGATTGCAAAAAGAAGGTCCCTAGGGGCCCTGTCGATCTGGACTTCAATATGGGCGATGCTCCTGGCTTGTTCACTTCCGAGCTGTTCAACCCTATTCACACTCACGACAACTTCCAGATATATCAAACAAAGAACACATATTCACAGAAGAGTAAGGCAGCTCAGCAAGAGGCACAGGCACAAATGCCAATCCAACCGCCCGTGAGTCCAGAATCCATCTGGTGCCGGTTCTGCAACTCGCGAAGCCATAACTCTGCTAGCTGTGACAATGATACCCAAAAAGTCATCATCGATCACATGCCAGAGTTACCGATGAACTACTGCCGTCGCTGCGAATACAAAGGCCATTCGAGTCAGATTTGCTTGAACCCTTACCCCAGCGCTGTATGCTTGACATGTGGCGTCAAAGGTCATGTCTTGGAAAACTGCCTTCAAAACCACGAACCCGGCAGCATCAAACGTCACAAGATACAACTTCTGAAGAAGAAGGATGACGACAAGAAGGATTCGAAGAAGTCAGGGTTCAAGAGAAGAAGAGACTCGTACACAGACGACTTCGTCAAGGCTCATTGCGAGGCTCTGTCGATTAAAAATCAGGATCGAGTTGAGACAATTAATGTGCCTGCAAACTATTTGCAGAATGTCTCGCAGCTAGTCTTAGCACCTAACCAGCCTAGAGACAGGTACAATACCATGTGGGCGGGGATCGACCTCTCATTGACCATTCAAAAAATCAGAGACCATTTCTTCCAGAATGGTTTCACCTTCTACCGCATAATTCAAGCCATCCAATTCCTTTCCGGCGGATGGACAATCCATTGCGGCCATGAAGGCTGCCAGGCTGCGTGCGCGATTGTGGATCAAGATCTCAATCCCATATCCACTCAACAATCAACCAACAGCTACACGTACTCCAACCCTTCGGCGATTGAGCATCCAGTATTCCTGGCTTGCAGCTGCAGTCACATGGGTTGGGAAAGAACCATGGTTTGGAGAAAGGTTGTACCGCAGCAGAACAAAGCTATCGAGACCTATCAGACTCGCATCAAGAGAGTCAGAAAATATGCTGAGGATCCTCACTTCAAGCGTATCATGATGACGTACTTGTCTGATGATACTGATGACTCGGATGCTGGTGACAAGGACTGAGCTTAATGCACTTTTGTTGGACTAGATACAACCCATAGACATCTCATAATTTTTCTTTGTATACACACACACTCTCTCTCTCTCTCTCTCTCTCTCTCTCTCTCTCTCTCTCTCTCTCTCTCTCTCTCTCTCTCTCTCGCGTCTTTCCTAAATATATTTCGATCGTTTACGTCGTTGTCATTTGTCCTTCTAGGAGGGTGCACCATGGTCGTTAAACCCCAAGCATACATAACATATAGCACAAATTCATTTGGTAATATATGAGACACTGCATAGAGTCATAGAGTCTTAGGGAGAGTATACTGTGTAGATTGATCCTGTATATATGAAAAGAAAAGGTTAACATCCTATGAGCTGTATTGTATATTTGAACCATGTAGATCTTTTCAACGAATGCTGATATCAGTCAGCAATTCATCAATTGGAGATGGGAAAAGTCATCCATCAGCGCATTGTTTTTTTTTTTTTCTGTCTTTCTGTAGTTAGTCAAGTCGATGGGAAAAGGTCTTCCATCTCTGTGTATCACATATTTTTCTGCCATGTAAGAGAAAGTTGATCCAACAAAGGAAACTAGGAATTAATGCTGGAGGCAGTGGATCTTGCTTCTCCTGTCAACCCAATAGGAGTCAGTGTTCAATAGGCCCAATCGTACTGATTGACACTGCAGCCCTCATCAAGCTCCATCGAGTCGTCAGAAGTGCGGGACTCATCAGATTCTTCAGACTCCTTGGAAGTATCAGTGATCTCATCAGAGCCATCCGACATGACAGAATCCTCAAGATCATCAGAGCCAACTCCAACCCACTCAGCATCAAAGTCAGTCTTGGCATCATCAGCACCAGGGTCGATTTCCTTTTTCCCAAAAACGAACGCGGTGTCGAAGTAGTCAGCATCAGACTCCTTGATCCATCTGTCAACAGTCTTGACCAAAACAGAATCATCAAAACTCACCTTTCTCTTGATCCAAACCATTTCTCTGTCCCAATCACCGTGATCACAGCTGGTTTCGAGGAACACGACGTGGTGTTCTTTACTCGCATAGTAAGCTTTTCTCGCCTTTCTGCTTTTGATGGTCTTCAATTCGTGATCGAGGATTTTGGCTTTGGCGTTACAGGTGGGGTGATTGCAGAGGATGATGTCGTAGCCGGCTGCGAGGAATCTTATGGCGTGGGAGAGACGGTGGTATGTTTTACCGTTCTCGAGGGTGTTGTGGAGGAGGATTGGGTAGATGGCGGTCAGGTCGATGCCCATGGCGTGTTTGCGTTTGATGCTTTTGCTTTGGGCGAGTAGGGCTTCGGTCAGGGGCTTGAGCCAGGAAGATGGAACGTTGAAGGTATCCTGGGGTTGAGAGATGGAGGGGCTTTTGGTCTGCTGGACATCTGGAGGGAAGACGTCGGCCATTTTGGTGGTGACAGACGGCTTCTGTCAGATTTTGCAATTGCGGATGGTAATGTATGAGGGGGCATGGGGTGAATATATGTTATTCGCGAGCCATGGGCGTTGTGAGAGTGAAAGGTGTTGGTATAAATGCTAGACTGTGTTGCATAGGAAATGTTAAGCACCATACTCTGTTGACAACACATTAGAACAAAGAAAGTGAAACCGAAAGACAAAGAAGTGTTGTTGGAATTTTTGTTGACATTGTATTTTCTTGATTTGCTAACTTTTGTTCTTCTTTTTTATTCACCATGTATTGGTAAAAGTTTGGAAATCGTTGAGGGGTCGTAGTACACAAGAGAACACATCATGTTTTGAGGGCAAAGGCCGAAGTTGAACATGAATAGATATCGTTTTCACCGTCTATGCCTCTGCCTTGGGCTCCTCCTGTTCGTTCTTCTCTCTCATGGCCAATTTCTCGGCCTTCCTTGCGGCGTTCTTCTCGGCCTTGCTAAGCTTGCCCTCTGGCTTGGCGGATGTGTTTCCTTGCTTTTGTTCGGGTTTCTTCTCAGTGAGAGCATCCTCGATAGAAGTTGTGGCGTTGGGGTTGCCCTTGAACTCGAGCTTCCTCGGTGTCATGTACTCGCGTACAATCTCATCAGTGACCTTGGCACGACGCTCCTGGAAGGCCTCGACAAACTTTTGCAATTCGGTAATACACTTCTTCTTGAGCTCGCCGGTGGTAAGAGTACCCTTTCTGTAGCTTGCCTCAATTTCGGCCAATTCCTCATCACTCTCGAGGAAGTAAGAAAGGTAAGCGTAGGCGACATCGACATCGGGGTTGCCTCCGTACTTTTCGTGATCCTCCTTGGTAGCACCTCCACCAGAGAAAGCAAAGCGGTTGATCTTTTTCTCAATCTGTTTTGAGGTATCGGACATGAAGATGGCCGAGTTGGGATCACTGGCAGACATCTTACCACCAGAACCTTGAAGGGCGGTCAAGAATTTGGACAGGATGAGAGCAGTCTTGGGCGAAGGGTTCTCCATGCGGTCACAGTTGTCACGGAGGAGACGGAAGTAGGGCTCCTGGTCAATGGCGCAGGGGATCAGAGTAGGGATCTTGGCGATGTACTTTCTCGGACGAGGCTCTTCGTAGTTGGGAGCACGGTAGTCGCCGCAGCCAAACAGAGTAGGGTACGAGGTAGGGAAGGCAGCAACACACTGCTTGGCAGCATACGAGTTAAGACCGATGTTGGTACTACCGTCAAAGCCCATGGCACCTCTGATTTGGTTGTTGGTGAGCAGAGCCTCAAATTCTGAGATGTTCTGGTAGAAGTGACCGCCCATATATTCGTAGTCGGTGTAAAGGAAAGTCTTGGCCTTGTCAAAGCCGAGAGCGATGATATCGCGGGCATTTTGACGAGCGTACTCAATAAAGTCGCCGAGAGCAGATCCCTTGGTGGCCTTTCCTTGGTTCTTGTTGCGGGTGTAGAGGAACTTCTCGTCGTCGGTCAACATGATTACCAGGGGGACGTCGAAGAGATCCTGCAGCTCCTTGGTGAACAAGAAGGGCACGGCATGGCCCAAGTGCATGGAGCCACTGCTGGGACCACGACCGGTATAGAGCATGAAGAAACCGTATTTTTCATAGTGGTCGAGGATCTTGTCAAAGTCGCGGTGGCTGAAGAAGAGCTTGCGGCGCATCAGACGGTGCGGCGGCTTCCCCGTCACTCTCTCAAAGCGGTCCAGGTGCTCCTGGGTGAGGGCAGGCGTGTTGAACCTCACGCGCAGCGCCTCGTAGTCGATGGCCTTGACGTTTCCATGCTCGTCGACTCCTCCACTGACGTTGTATGGGTCAATCTGTTGCTCCTTTGCTGCCTGTTTGATCTGCTCAATCGAGGGAGGTGCTCCCACAGCCTCGGCCGTGTGAGGCGCGCCGTCGGTTGATGTCATGTTTGTACTCGTTAATTCCCTTCCTTGTCTGTTGTCCTTGTACACTCATCGCCGACGACTTTCTCGATACCCCACCACCTGGTCCGTGCCCTTTGTCGGCTCTCTCGAGCAAGGGTTCCGATGAGTATCCACAATCACCACGTGAAATTATCCTACATGACTTCTCACCATATCACGTATCGTCGTGGCTTGAGCATACGTTCCACCATTCCTTCTGTTCACAGTCCATCTTTTTTTTTGTACCATGTGCTGTTCAAATAGTCTTCAGTCTCCGAGATCAAGCCTCTAGATGGTTACGAATTCCTCGACTGAGCAGATCGCCGTATTGACGTCACATGAAGATGTTCATGCACCAAGTCTCTCTTCGGTCTGCTCGGGCAGTGATTCCTGCCCTCAAGGTGTTCAGCATGCCGTGAAATATAGTAGCACACTCCCGTTTCGTGTCATTGACATGGATACGTGATAATTATATCGTCTTCTCAAACGACATCCGTCCGTCAGCATCCGAGTATACATTCTCTACTTTCATTCCTACTCTCATTCCCACAATACCACTTTACTTTCTTCGCCCTGTACCTGTTCGTTTCCACTTCCTAGCCAGACAATATGGCTTGGATCTCTTTCCTCCCGTCATGGATACGGAATGTCAGACTCAACTTTTACCGCCTGCATCTCTGCTATTTTGTCTTCACTATCCTTATTGCCTCTGTCATTATGTATGGGAGTACCACCAACGGCAACTCTGGTGACGCAGAACCTCGGTTTCGCCTGCGGTACATAGATGCCCTGTTCCTGTGCGCAACTGCCATGACCAATTCTGGACTCAACGTCGTGAACCTGGGCTCCATAACCGGGTTCCAGCAGGCTATCCTCTTCATACTCATCCCCATGGGTAACGTCATGGTCGTTTCCATGTCAACAGTCTTTGTGAGAAAGTACTGGTTCAAGAAAAGAATGAACAACATACTCCAACACTCCAAAGCGGCACGTGCCATAGCAAAAGACATTGACCAGGACGTTGAATACAACCATGGTGAAAGCAGCAAAGGCCCCATTCGAAACAGAAAGCCTCGGCACCATGAAATGACCACTATGCCACAGGATGTTAACCGCAACAAGCATGAATGGCATGCTCATCATCTGTCCGCTCATGGTGGTTTCCCCATGCCATGGCAGATGAAATCGGTTCGAGATACCTTCCATGCCCCTTTTCGAAGAGCTGGGAAGCCTCACGACGAACCACACGATTACCTCTCTTTCAAGCCGGCACTAGATGCGAGAGGTCGATTTCAAGGCCTCAACGAACACCAGCGGGAAGAGCTGGGAGGTGTCGAGTACCGTGCTCTCAACCTGCTCAGCTGGCTGCTCCCAGCATATCTGCTCTTCTGGTTCTGCCTGGCTGTGGTCATACTTGTACCTTACAGCTATTATTCCCCGTTAGCAAATGTCATCCGAACATCGCAGCCTGGTAGTCTTGAACCTGGATGGTGAGCCATACGAGTCCATGACAACAAAGCTCATGTACTGATGCAAGAACAGGTGGGCCGTGTTCCTTGTCATGTCAGCCTTTTGCAACTGTGGTCTCAATCTGCTCGACCAGAACATGATAGGTCTGATACGTTCTCCATGTATTATCACGGTCGATGATGCTGACAATTCTACAGCGGTGCGTGACTACTACCTCACCCTAATTCTGACAGGCTTCCTGATTCTAGTCGGCAATCAATTGTATCCAGTCTTCCTGCGGTTTGTTATTTGGTGTATCCACAAGATCGTGCCCAAAAACTCTGAACTTCACCACACATGTGCTTTCCTCCTGCACCATCCGCGTCGGTGCTTTATTCTCCTCTTTCCAAGCATCAACACATGGTACCTATTGGCGGTTCAGCTCGGCATCGACTTTGTTCTGTGGGCCTTCTTCGGTATCCTGAATATTGGGCTATCCACAATCAGTAGCATCTCTGCAGGAAACCAAACAATCATCGGTCTATACCAGGGAGTCGGTGCCAGAGTTGGCGGCCTCTATGCTATTCTGATTAGCAACACGGCTCCTGCCTTGCAGATCATGTACGTTTTCGCCATGTACATATCCGCCTTTCCCATCATCATCTCTCTCCGTCAAACGAACATCTATGAGGAGAGATCTCTAGGAATCCAGAACAGTGACGATGAGAACAAGGACAAGAGAGGCGAGAAGTCTTACCTGACTACTCACATCAAGTCACAATTAGCCTACGATCTCTGGTGGCTGATCCTGGCAATCTGGTTGATAGCAATCATTGAACGTCCTCAAATTGAGAATGATGCGGCATGGTTCAACATCTGGCCGATCATCTTCGAGATTGTCTCGGCTTATGGCACGGTGGGACTGAGCTTGGGAGTGCCATATGACAACTTTTCATTCAGCGGGACTTGGCATACCTTGAGTAAGCTAATCTTGATCTGTGTTATGATTCGAGGTCGACACCGAGGGCTACCTTACGCCATCGATAGAGCTGTGCTGCTACCCGGTCAAGAGCTGATGAAGAAGATGGACTACGAGGTCAACGGTCGAGGAGATGATACGTGGGACCAAGAAGAATCAAAGATCAGAAGAGACGAAGAGGGATCACAAGCTGAGTACAGCGAGCAAGGACAGGACCCAGAAAATGTTAGAGTAGAGGGCGTTGAGGAGGGTCCGTCGTGATGAATGTACATAGGTACTCTCGCAACATCATGATTTTGTAAAGTAATTCGCTAAGAGCTTCCGCACCAACCTCGCTTTCGAGCTCGCGACTTGCGACAAAGAATATGCATGATAATAACGTACAAGCATCCTTAGTGGTCGTATCCCTTTCTTATGAAGGACAACAAAGAAAGACGAGCATATGTCGACGTTTTAGAGCGGCAAGGATCAGTGCTTGTCACGCGATGTGTGAAGGTCGGAGTTTCTGTCCAAGACGCCGACTGGCCGAGGGACAAAAATGGGCGTCATAAGAAATCTAGAATTGGTGAATTGCTGACCACAGGCAGCTGCTCCTCCTCACTTGGTGCGTCTGCTGGGTACTTTCAGTGCTGTGCCGTTTCTGTTCGCACCCAATCTACAGCACTGCTACTATTTAGAGGCGCTTCTCCCCTCTTCTCTTTCCATCCGTCAACCACAGCATGCAACAAAATGGTCAAATTTTACTCGTCCTCGTATAGCTACGACTACTCTTTCCCCGCCGTGTCGCTGGCCTACTTCCTGCGCTATCCGAACCCATACAGCACCCACGTGCTCTCCACCGATGTCATCTCGCGCGAATATGATCCCACCACACAACGATTGACTACTGTGCGCCTACACTTGAAACGAAGCAAGCTTCCCACAGCTATCCTGAAGCTCCTGCCTGGCAGCACTCTAGGTGCTAGTGAAAAGGGCGACAGCCAAGCATATATTCTCGAAAAGTCGACCGTCGACGTCAAGGAAGGATGGATGGAAACTGAAAGTCGCAATCTGGAATGGACCGGTGTTTTGAGTGTCATAGAAAACCAGGTCTACCGTCGACGAGAGACAGAATCCGCTGCAAAATTGTCTGCAGCTGTCGATCTCTTCGGACAGGAAGCACCACAGGGGACTGATGTGAAGACTACTGTCACACTTCTCTCTACAATTGGTGAAACACTTCGCCGTAGGAAAGCGCAAAAGGCTGCCGAAGCAGAGTCTTCGGAAGAAGAAGCTCCTCCCAAGATGGGCTTCTTCAGATCCTGGGCGGCCAGCCCAATGCAACGGTCTATTGAGATCATCGGTCTACGCCGCGCCGAAAAGTCACAACCCAAGGCCAAGGAGGGCATGACGGTGGTTCTCGAACGTCTGCGACAAGGTGGTCTTGTGGGTGTGCTTGAAGGCATGCGCCGCGACCGCGAACTCATGTTTGCTGGTGGACAAGCATGATTGTAGCATACAAATGCCTGTGCTACACCGAGTCTTGGTTTGTCAGACCGACAGCAACAAAGCGGAGAGGAAGGGGAAAATTGTAACACTATTTCTTTTTTTGGCACTGTTTTTGGGTCCAGGATTAGCGTGGCGCATATGGGATTTTCTATCAGGATTTCTGTCAAGCAGGTTACAAGCCATTGATCAAGGCTTCTACGCTCTCTATGACAAGACATGCACGGCCGTGGTGGTTATGGCATGATGAAACATGGGTGGGCTTGTGTATTTATACTATTCATTTTTACGTCTGAACGAGCAAACTCATCTCTTCTTCTGATACTGTATCTGTTCTGCCTGTATTCTCTACCTCATCATCAAATAGAGTGATGTCGGAAAGTGTATGTATGTAGCCGGTATTGCGCTGTAACAAGAGCTGAGATGCTTTCAGGACGACGATGACGGTGTTATGCACAAGTAGCTTTTATACAGAATTTATGAAGAATTGTGCTGTCGGTGATTTGCAGGAGCAACGCGTAGGGACGCGGGAACGGGCTTTGGAAAGTTTGGGGTCGCGACTGCAGTTACTAGTGGTGCATCAATCAGATTCGTGGTTGCTCTTCTTGGCCGGTTTCTTCTTGCCTTTTTGTCAACCACAACTTCTCAACACGCACCGCTCTCCCTATCCGCGTCCACGCTATAATTCCATCAAATCGACCATCGCCCCATCCACAGGTGCAAAAGCAATTGCAGATATACCACCGGCGCATATTCACATCTCGTCCCTGGGTCGACACTTTTGATAGAGCTTCCGCCGCAGGGCGACAACCACGACAACGCCCGACACGATGAACGGACACGGCGCCGACGATGAGACCATGCACGTACGTCCTTTCTCTCTCCTTCTGAGATGCACGTCGTACCTACTTCTGGTCTTGGCGTTACATGACATTGCATTCCATCCCTTATATCCGCCATGTCTCCTTCCTGATGAACCATTGTGTGCGTTCCTAGACAACAACGACTGACACTCAGCTGCAGGATGTTGTTGATACACCCGACTACACTGTGAGCCATAGCTCCTCATAATCATCTCAGGAGGCCCGCCATCACATACTGACAGCTGCTAGGACTCGGACACCGGTGTAACAACAACAGCAAGCAGCGTTGCTGGTGATCTCAACGATGGCAGAAAGCGTAGATGGGAAGGCCACGAGCTGAGAAAGACTGTCTTGGGCAAGAAGCACGACAGGCTAGGTAACCAAAAGGTATCGAGATTCTTGCGCGTTTGTAGCTATTCCATCGCGCTCTCCACTAACAACATATACAGGAAGACGACTCGATCCGCAGATTCCGGTACCTGCTTGGCCTTACCGACCTTTTCCGCCATTTCATCGACACAAACCCCAACCCCCGCATCAAGGAGATCATGGCTGAGATCGACCGCCAGGACGAGGAGGACAAAGCACAGGCAAGCAAAGCCCAGTCGCGTAAAGGAGGTGCAGGCGGAGAGAGACGAAGGAGGACGGAAAAGGAAGAAGACGCAGAGCTTCTGCGAGCCGGCAAACACGAGGGTGACGAAAACCGCACAATCTTCCGCGAATCACCATCATACATCCAGGGTCAGATGCGCGACTACCAGGTTGCCGGTCTGAATTGGCTCGTTTCGCTGCACGAGAATGGTATCTCGGGTATCCTGGCAGATGAGATGGGTCTCGGCAAAACTCTGCAGACAATCTCCTTTGTCGGCTACCTTCGCTTTGTGCGCAATATCACCGGTCCTCACCTGGTCGCCGTACCAAAGTCAACCCTGGACAACTGGAAGCGCGAATTTGCCAGATGGATTCCTGAGATTGACGTCCTGGTCCTGCAAGGTGCCAAGGACGAGCGCGCCAAACTGATCAGTGAGCGATTGGTTGAGGAGAAGTTCGACGTCTGCATCACGAGTTACGAGATGATCCTGCGCGAAAAGTCCCACCTCAAGAAGTTTGCCTGGGAATACATCATCATTGACGAGGCTCACCGCATCAAGAACGAAGAATCATCTTTGGCCCAGATCATCCGCGAGTTCAATTCGCGCAACCGTCTGCTTATCACTGGTACACCTTTGCAAAACAACCTTCACGAGTTGTGGGCCCTACTCAATTTCCTTCTTCCCGACGTCTTTGGCGACTCTGAGGCCTTCGACCAATGGTTCTCTAACCAAGAGTCCGACCAGGACACTGTCGTCGAACAGCTGCACAAGGTTCTGCGTCCTTTCTTGCTGCGCAGAGTCAAGAGCGACGTCGAGAAGAGTTTGCTACCAAAGAAGGAAATGAACCTCTACATTGGCATGTCCCCAATGCAAGTCAACTGGTACAAGCGTATTCTGGAAAAGGACATTGATGCTGTCAACGGTGCTGGCGGTAAGAAGGAGTCCAAGACCCGTCTGCTAAACATTGTTATGCAATTGCGAAAGTGCTGCAACCATCCTTATCTCTTCGACGGAGCTGAGCCCGGTCCACCCTACACCACCGACGAGCACCTGATCTACAACTCTGCCAAGATGATTATGCTCGACAAACTTCTCAAGCGCATGAAGGCACAAGGCAGTCGTGTTCTTATCTTCTCGCAAATGAGCAGAGTTTTGGACATTCTTGAGGACTATTCCGTCTTCCGCGAGTACCCATACTGCCGTATCGATGGTTCTACCGCCCACGAAGACCGTATCGCCGCTATCGATGACTACAACAAACCTGACTCGGAGAAATTCCTGTTCTTGCTCACCACTCGTGCCGGTGGTCTTGGTATCAACCTGACGAGTGCCGATATCGTTGTCCTCTTCGACAGTGATTGGAACCCTCAGGCTGATTTGCAGGCTATGGATCGTGCTCATCGTATTGGTCAGACCAAGCAAGTCGTTGTTTTCCGCTTCATCACCGAGAACGCCATCGAGGAAAAGGTGCTCGAGAGAGCTGCCCAGAAGTTGCGTCTTGATCAGCTTGTCATCCAACAAGGTCGTGCTCAGCAACAGGCCAAGCAAGCAGCTTCCAAAGACGAACTTCTGAACATGATCCAACATGGTGCTGAGAAGGTCTTTGAGGACAACGCCAGTGGCGCTTTCGCCAACAATGGTGAGATCTCAGAAGACGACATTGATGCCATTCTCCGAAAAGGTGAAGAACGTACTGCAGAACTTAATGCCAAGTACGAGAAGCTTGGTATCGATGATTTGCAAAAGTTCACCTCCGAATCTGCCTACGAATGGAACGGCGAGAACTTTGTCAACAAAAAGAAGGAGATTGGTATTGCCTGGATCAATCCTTCCAAACGTGAGCGCAAGGACCCTCAGTCTTACTCGATGGATAAGTACTATCGCAATGCACTCATGACTGGAGGAAGGACTGTGGATCCCAAGCCCAAGGTCCCTCGTGCACCCAAGCAACAGGCCATGCATGATTACCAGTTCTTTAACCCTCGTCTTGCTGATTTGCAGGAAAAGGAAACAGCCTGGTTCCGCAAGGAGAACAACATCAAGGCACCTCTCGCTGAAGGTGACGAGTCTGACAAGGAACAACGCGAGCAAGACCAAGCCCTGGAACAGCAAGCCATCGACGACGCTGAGCCCTTGACCGAGGCCGAGCAAGCCGAAAAGGAGAAGCTCGCCTCAGAAGGTTTTGGCGAATGGAACAAGCGTGACTTCCAGCAATTCATCAACGGCAGTGCCAAGTATGGACGTACAAACTACGAGGATATCGCGGTCGAAGTTGACAGTAAGGATCCTGATGAAATCAAAGCATATGCCAAGGCCTTCTGGAAGCGTTACAAGGAGATCCAGAACTTCGAGAAGCATATCGACGCCATAAACGAAGGAGAGGAACGTCGCGCCAAGGTTGCACAGCATGGACAATTGCTCAAGAAGAAGATGGCCATGTACCGTGTGCCGCTCCAGCAGCTCAAGATCAACTACACCGTTAGTACCACCAACAAGAAAGTCTACACTGAGGAGGAAGATCGTTTCTTGCTTGTCATGCTCGACCGCTTCGGTTTGGAAAGTGAAAATCTTTACGAGAAAATCCGTGACGAGATCCGCGAATCTCCGCTCTTCAGATTTGATTGGTTCTTTTTGAGCAGAACTCCCCAAGAGATTGGACGCCGCTGCAACACTCTTATTACTACAGTCGCAAAGGAGATGGCCGAAGCTAATGGCGAGAAGCTCAACGGTGCCAAGGGCAAGAGAGCTGCCAGTGAGGAATCAGCAGAAGAGGAAGAGGTCAAACCCAACTCCAAGAAGGCCAAGGCTGGCGTCAAGGTAAGTTCGGATAGCAATCCTCTACAAGTGACTGAATGTTAACGATTACCCAGAACAAGCAACTCGACTCTGTCAAGGGCGGTAGCAAGACTGCTTCCAATGGTTCATCTCGCGCTGGTAGCGTTGCCTCAACTACCTCGAATGGCACTACTAAGGGCGGTGCCGCTGCTGTCACCACCAAGAGTGGCAGAGCTTCACGCAAGAAGTAGAGCAATGAGCCATGTCTAAGGTTGGGATTTTTCTGCAAGAAAATGGAGTCAGGGCGTATGAAAGGGCTAGCTGGTGTTTTGTTTTGTGTCTTTGCATGGTGTGATGCACACATCCAAGTCGAGATTGTGTGTGACCGAAATGAATGAACAGGCGAGGAGTTTTATTATTGTTTTGCTTTTGGTTGATGGAAAACAGAGAGCCATGTTGCATTACAAGACTTGAGCCGAACAACATGGGTCGAGATTTAGATTTTGCTTTGCTACTTGAATTAGAGCATCCGTGATTCCTACTAAAAAGTTGCCTACTATTGCATTCAATGTGTTCGATGAGTAATACGGGCTGGATATGTGACATCAATGGGAAGATGAAGCGGAGGGAGTGACAATATTCGTGTCCGTCTACCTATTCACTTATCGCCTTGTGGAATATCGATTATGGAACTCGATACGACATATGCGGTAGTTTGTCCAAAGCTTTTTTCTTTGACAAACTGACCGGCATGTTGGTGACCGATATCTTTGGGCCCTTCTTCAGATGTTGTAGAGACTACCCTGTCCTGGATTCCCCGAGTCTTCCGTATGGAGTCACCAAAACTGTAATGGGCACCTGTAGATGGCGGAGTTGTAGCAATTCTTGATAGTCAGGTAATCTCCGCAGAGATTACCTAACTAGTAATAGATACTTGTTGGACGGTCGATTTGGATTTTGGATTAATGAGACGGGTTGAGTGGACGGGTATCACGAGTCGGACTCTTGCAAGGAAGCATTGGAGTGATTTTCCAAAAATAAAGATGAAAAAATGGAAAAAGGAGTATTTAACTAGGCGTATAGTATTAGACTGATGGATTGTCCGCTATGGCATTTGTGACCCAGGACAGGCATGCTTGATGATGTAGTTTACTTTTTCCCCTTGAGTCTGTTATGTGACGAACTAAAATGATGGTGATGTGCAGCTAATCCACTCGGGACAAACTGCCTTGAAGGAAAACACATTTACGACATACACAAGTAGGTAGCAATAGCACAGGTCAGCCACACATGTCATATATATCCAATCACATCAGCTTGTGAAGAATCTCAGAAACAATGACCTGGTTGTCATGGGTTGACCCTTTATTAGTTAAAAGTTGCAGTAGGCCGAGTGATGGAGGCAATGATTCATACGCCCGATCTGAGTGGTGCACACCAGCGTGTGGTCGTAGCAGTTGGGTGAGATGCTATGCAGCAATTTATCTGAGTCTGTGAGCTTGCGACCATGTCCAAGCGACAAAACTGTTTGTTCGATCCGGTTATACCTGTCAAGATATCGTTGTGGTACCAGAGAATCGAAGGTTCGGTGGTTCTGTGCAGATGCAGGCACATGGGGGACAGCCAAACGTCCTCGACACAACCTTCCCCGAGGGATGCGTTGGCCAAGGTTATCTACTTGACCTTTTCAGCGCCGAGTTGAGACTGGAAGATCATTGGTCGGACGGTGAACAAGTTGTGGCCCATCAACGCATGACAGTGTAGATGTGTGGATTCCCCTCGCGTCTACTCCGTGTGCGCGCTAGAAACTGTGTCTAACAACCTGAAGGTGCATATGCATGACGCTTTTGCCGTGAGAACCGTAGAGCAGAACCGGTTAGCTCCCGCAGCTTGGCAGTTCAGTGGCAGTGTACTCAAAGCCAAGGCAGTGTACACAGGTTGTGGAGGAGGATTCAGCTTGTGGTGGTGAAGAGAGATGACAAGTGCAAGATAATGTGTGTAGATACTACCATATACTTGGACATGCTCGAGGGACCAACTGTCCTATAAATTCTCGTCAGTGCATGTCGTTGATTCTTTCAACATCGTAGGATACTCGCTAATAGCGATTGAGATTCAGGTCATCAACGCGCTCTCCATACTATACAAGACAAACGATCCCAAGTCTGAACAGAAAGATAGCGACAAGGGATACAAGAAGAGTATGAGAGATATTGCAAAAAGACAGGAATCACATACCTATGTTAACACCAGACTAGTCATCCAGGAGACCGGAGCTTGATTACACTTGGCCCACCATGCCCTCCCCGCAATTACCATCCCACATTGAGCCTAACTTGACCGCCTCATTAGGAGGAGGGCCAAGTCTGGAGAAAGCATCGACACAGACGGGGTCACAAGTTATATTCCAACCTCGCACCTTTGTTCGACCTTTCTACTTTCGAACCTCTTCCATCTCATCAATCACACATGCCCGCTCTAAGAGACGCCTTGGGAAGTCTCTGACACAGATATCTCCTGCTGAGTTGATGAGTTGATTACTTCGTTCCAAAATCACACAGTGAAGTCACGTCGGTAGCTGCGATTTTTGGTCGCACTATATACTCCACTTGACCCTCGTTCAACAACATTTCGCGCAGACCAAGCCCCCAGCCAGATTGTCCAATTTCACAGTTACAAGTACAAGATTTCCTAAAATTCTTCAGAGGATACCCGTCCTCAGATCTAAGCCTCGACCAAGACTTGAGAATACGACAACACCTCACTCGCAAGATGCCTGTGATACGAATTACCGAAGAGCAGATGGCAAACATAATGTTGCTCCACAAGTACTTGTCAGACCTCGTTAAGACATTTCAGCCACAGCACCAGCCACTCGCCAGTCATCGGCGCGTGCCGAGCCATCGGAGCGGTACGAGCCTCAACCCCGCATGTTTGAGCGTCGACGTGCCAACCAATGAGTGCTCTGGCCCTGTCGAGGACCCTGTTTGGTTTGGCCCAGCGGCCGCGAACTGCGACACAGAATCTGGTGAAACCTTCAATCTCGATATTGACACAAGCTTTCACTTATGGAACCAATATATCGATTCCGTCTTAAATGGAGGAGAACCGCACCAGGATGACCAGCTCATGGCAGATGCGACTCCACAGGAACATCTGACTTCGAACGTACCAATTATCTTGGAGCCATCGGAGATCAGCGATTCGCAGTCCCCGCATCAAGATATAGACACATCAAAGTTTGTCGAAGACGTTATCAATACCCCTTCCTCATCGATTCGTCAAACAAGTCTGAGTCACCACACAAGACGTCCGGATTTTCGTTCCCAAAGGGACAAGGTGACCTTAGTAGCGGATCTCTACAAGGATCACACGCTCGATCAGATGTATAAAATCCTGGCTAAAGACTTCGACAATGTTCCCAAGTAAGTTATCCGTAGACCATGTCTGAAATGTTTTTCTAATCGATCCACAGACAGAGGAGCTTGAAGCGCTGGCTTAGTAGAAATGGTATCAGCAAATACAACCGGAAGCGTTAAGAAGCTCTAGAAGTTCCAGGAGGCTGAGCTCCACAAATTGATGATCGCTTTCACGAATGTAATAGGTCGAAGCATGTTTTTCCCTCTTGCCTTTTTGTGTTTCCCGAGTCACGGTTTTAGATTGGAAGATAGTCCTGTGAAAAATTCCTCGTTAAACTTCTTACCTTGGTTGAAGGACAGTGCGAAGTGCTTCACTGTAGGGCCAAAGATGATTCGTTTTCAGGAAGTGCCATGTGTATGGTGTTGAGATTCATGACGCTAGTACTCTGAGCTAGCCCGATAGCTCGCGACGCCGCAGCTAGGTCTCGGTAGTCGTTGTCGAAAACCATGTAATGATACTAAGCACTTGTCGCTATTGTGTACCTGAGTATCAGAGACCCCGAATGTCATACGGAGCATGCTTATTGAAGATATGGTCGATCATTCGTGAAGCTGTCTCGCTAGTCATCCTCGGGGGGAGCGTTGAGTTTACTAGAGATGCGACTGGTCGATCTGTTTGACAAAAGGTAACGATAGAGTCACCGAATAGTGAAGGCAAGGATGCCTGACGAGTGGCGACAAACAGATCGTCGTGGTAGTTGTCAAGCGGCGCTCTTCAGCTTGGTCAGAGCGTGCAGGTAAGGTGGCAGCATTTCGCTGAATCTGGGAAGACCACGAGCTCACTCATACTTTGGGGTACCTGTTTATCACGAGCGTTACGAGGGGACAGCCACGCTTTTTCTTAGCACCTGCACGGTATAGTTGTGTTGTGATCCAAGGCTCGTAATTCGATAACATGAAAGCACCAATTCGTAAGATTTCGGCGAAATCGGGTCCAGAGAAACCACCGACAGTCGCGAGAAAACCAAGAGAAAACTTGAGTTGTGCTCGTTGTGTGGGGAATGTTGAGTGAACAGGCGTAGAATTCTGACTAGTGGAAGCTAGCGTTTGAAGATAAACTAGCTGCACGTCCCCCACGTTCGTTTCGGCACCACACCTTGCACAACCACCTCTCCATGTGCCTTGGGCCAACACGACTTTTATCTTTCGACAGAGCCTTGATGGCCTCAATAATCAGGTTGTTCTTCTCATCTCAGCGTGCGGCCGTGCGTGCCCAACGCTTTCCGCAATCGAGCGGTCCGCCCGCGCTAAGCTTACATGATTGTCTGCGCCGCTGCCGTCTCGAACACCTACTGTTCGTGGGGTTGACGCAGTGGGTGAGTGTGGTCAACCGGTGTGACAAAATCCCGTTATCTTGTGCAAAGGCTTTCGAACAATCATTCCCCTCCCAACCGATTGCACTCCTGTTTCCCTCATTCCTCGAGTCTGGACTTCAGTCGGACATCGATGACGGTGTTGTGGAGTTAGCTTGGTGGAGACAAGCGTTCTGTCAATCCACACATGAGTCTTTATGTGCCTCGACGCCTTCAGACAAACGGAGAAGATTTACGCATGCATGCACTGTACGATCCGTTCAATTAATTGATTGATCGCCGAGCAGCAAAAATATGGAGATGTGAGCTTAACCTTAAAATCCATTTACACTCGATTGCAACGTCAATTGATAGAAGTAATGAATTGCATTGTGCAATGCCTTGATTACCAAGGCACCTGGTTTCAGAACTCGTCTTCTCAACTAAGCGCGAACGCTTGTCTTCAACAATGCATGGAGGATGTAGGAACAGGGCTTGACTACTGCGCCGCCTACGAACAAGCACCGCCCACCAACTTGATGCCAATTCTGTAGGCACGACCGTGCTTGAGATTTCCACCAACTGCCTAAAGTCGTTTCCTCAATCATCTTGGTTGGTCTTTTTTAGGACCTAATGGCACGTCTCTTGGCAGCCGTGAAGCGACGCGGCCCTGCATATATCAAGCAATGGTCGGCGATGAACGAATACTGTGCTTTGAGGGACTGATCGACTGAGTAATGTGACCACACGTTCACACACCCAGAGAGACTGTCGCACCAGTGGGTAGAGTAGAGGCGGAAGCGGTCCCGTTCGTCTATGGCCGAGTGCCATGGGTTTTTCTGCGATGGGCCATGGGCCGATTGCTACGTAAGATGCTGCTCCTTTAGCAAAGACCCCCGGGCTCCAGAACTTTTCTCGTTCCCGCCCCCTGCACTTTCAACATAGATTTTCAATTATTCAAATTCGACTTTTTGGCAACGATACTTTCTCAAGGACCAATCTTACCGTGGATCATTGTTGTTGGTCAGCATGCCTTACGTCCCAGAAGAGCAGATGGCGCAACTCATGCTCATATGCTCGCTCATGTCTGAGTTCATCCGGATCGTTCAAGCCATTAACGACGGCCCGAACCCAATCCTCGAACGCTCCCCTGTCAGCTCGGCAGTCAACACTTGCTTCAACGCTCCGGTCTCCACCACATCTGAGTGGAGCCAAATCGGTTCAGAACCCTACACCAATGTCTCCGGCTTTAACACATCCGGATCGAGTCAAGCAATCCCAGAGTCCTTCCCGAACAACGACTCTGAATCTCGTCGCACGCCTGGGTTCTTATTCAATGAATTTTTGACCGAGTATCCCTCATCGACATTTCCTGGAGAAACACAACTTGACGATTGGCCTCTGGCGTACTGTGATGCATATGAGAATACAAGAGCTCCTAGTCACAACATTCCAAATGTCCTTGAGGTTGAATCGGACTTTTTAAACACCCCAACTCCGCCAGAATATGAAAGTCCCGGAGACCTACAAGAAGGGCCGGTCGGGCCACACCAGGCTGTCCAAGTCGAACCAACACCCTCGCCTGGTCATGTCGCTGTAACGCAAAACGTACATCGATCGAATTTTCGTGACCAGAACAATCAGGTGTCCTTGGTTGAGCGCCTCTATATCCAGGAAAGACACACACTTAGCGACACCGTCAATATCCTGGAGCGTACCTATTTCAACGTCCCTAGGTAAGTTTCTCGCTTCTCAGAACCACAATCAATCTTGTTGCTGAGCAAGTGCAGACAGCGAACTTTGAAACGCTGGCTGAATAGAAGAGGTGTTCGTAAATATACGAACGGAAATCCTAGAAGGTCTAGAAGGTCGACACCATCTGGTTGAATGGACGGTTTTCTGCATATACCCTGAGCCACGGCCAATCGGTCGGTTTGTCAAAGTCGATTGCGCAGTTCTTGGTCGGAGTTTGAAGTAGATGGTCGATGTTGCATCGCAGCTGTTGATGGGACCCGGAAAGGAATGTCTGTATTATACTCTCCTTTATTGACTGGTGGAGACAATAGATTTACTGTGGAATTCGGACAACACACTTACGCTTTACACGACTTCCATGTAAAATGAAATGCGTCGTGCCATTGCTTGTACCAGCGGAGCTATGAAAGGTGATTCTGAGGTCACCTTGGTTCGAAGGAGAAAGAAAACTGCGCTGTAGGTAGGCAGGCCTTCGTTTCAATTGGGTTGAGTGGCGAAAAGCAACTCCAATGATGGGTCTCCCCTCGTCTGATCCTGCTCTCAAACGTTCGCACATGCTTATGCAGCAGCCCGTCAAAACTTTGACCTGGAAGTTACCGTGCAGCTGAATGTGCTTCGCTCGTGGGTTTCGGTTTCCAACGTATGCGCGTAACTCGAGGTCAGGATTTGAAACACCTGGGACTGAAACAGTGAGAACAAACGAAACATGGCTATCTTGAGCCAGCGAGGCTGATGTATGCTTGAGATCCAACCGAAAACCTCAAGGAAAAGAGTATAAGGTTCGCTTTGCCAAATGGCGATCCAGAGCATCGAAAATATGGAGTCCATGGACAACAGTCGGATGCACAGTCAGTTGAGGTTTGCCGCGACAGGTGTTATGAAAACATACGCTATCATAGCGTGTGTTATCATAACAGATCTTATCAAAACAAACATCACAACATGTACTGTTGCAGAAGATCTTTCGATACCTGTCAGGCTCCATATGAAAAGCTAATCTCCCTGACGAATGCGTCGAACAAGCTTGGTTATGATGCAATCAACACCCAAGGGAAAGTTGAAGTAGGCCAGGAAATAACTCGATGAATGACTTGATCCATTGTTTGTACGACTGAGTGGTAGAGCCTCTAGCAACGCAGCATAACCGTTGGTCGCTCACCAAGATGCTGCTCTCCTGTCTAGACTGTGGTTGCGCTTTTCCAGTCAGTAGAGGTCAATCCAATGGCCCACTTCTGAGGCATTAGCGCACCCTCGATGTACCTCAAGCGAAAACAGCATGAGTTGAGGTAGCATTGGAAACAAACGACCACACATGATTTGTGCAAGTGGCCCTTCACTCGCATGTATAAAGAGACCAGCTGCTCGACTGACTTTGGGGTTTTCAAACTCTCTCATAATGTCAGGAATGTCTCTGAGGTGCCACACAACGTCCAGAGCCGCACAGAGCTCTTCCATGGCTTATGCATTTCTAGCGGGGTATGGTTTTCGCTGCCCGTTCTATCAATGCCTGAGATGTGAAAACTAACAAGGACTAGTCCTTACTCGAGCAGTCTAGGCCCCGAGAACTCCGACATGACCTTCATTGACGAGTGGACCAACGAGCAGTGGCTTCAATTCAGTGCCCTTGGGGACGACCTTGACCATGAATTTTCCATTGAAGGACGCGATATGACAGATTCGATGAACGCTGCATTCCGCATAAGAGAGGCGCCGTGGTACTGTGCGTCCTGTGGGTTGAGGCGAAACATCGACCACGAGAGCCAGGATGTTCTTCTGTCTACCACTCTCCATGGCTTGACCTCCACGGACATACAGCCGAGAATGCACTCAAGAAACTTGAGCGCCTCTTCCAATCAGACAGACTCGACATCTAGCGATGTCACGACATCATATTTCTCCGATCACCCAGACTCGGTGGCTGCAATTGGGGCAGAACGGCCAGACCTCCGTGGCTTCGATAACCACATGGCTTTGATCGAGCGTTTGTATATCCAAGACAGGCACACCCTTGGTAAGGTGGTTGAGATCTTAGAGAGTACATATCGCAATGTCCCAAAGTGAGTAGCGCGCCAACTTGATCACCGTGACTAGCTTGACTGACGAGGACAGACCAAGAACTCTCAAACGTTGGCTTCATAAACAAGGCATCAGGAAAAACACGACAGGCAGAATGAGGAAGAATTTGAAGCCGCGTGACTTTGTGTAGCGATGAAGTCAAAGGTCAACAAAGTCTTGTGGCTCGGCAGTACTCCTCATTCAGACCGTGTTCGAGAGACTCATGATTTTCAAGTTGGGAGCTTGATTCGGTCATTGTATTTGGCTTGGTAGCCAGCCCTTATGAATAGTGTATAATGTTCAACTCACAAAAACGTGAAAGCCTTTCCTGGAATGACAGCATATATAATTAATTTCAGCAGCATCGTGTCGGCGTTGGTCAGGCCATATTAATCGAGCCTTCGATCACATCGTTTGCATGCATCGAGCATACTCTGCTCTACCTTACCAAGTACGTGCGTCGAAATCTCTTTGGTAAAGATGTTGAGTTTGCAGATGTCAATTCAACTTAAGTGTTCTCCACTTGGGTAGAGGATTTCCAAGACGCACAGCTGTCTGTGACTTCATTGAGGATCGCAGAAGGACGTCGCAATCTTGAGAAATAGATGTGCTGAGGTTTCTAGCGTCCATCACAAAACGTCAGAGTGGGGATTGACATCACTGACATCATGCTTTGCTCGATCACGCCTCGGTACAGAAATACTTCAACTCGCGTGAGCGCATTTTCTTCTTCTCCTTCATCTTCATCACATTCAATTCACATTACACCAGCTCAATTACCTTCATACCTTACTCTCAAATCAAAACCAGCAAAATGTCTGCCGAATACCAAGGACAAGACCCTCTGAAGCTCGCCAAGCAGGCTGAGCAGGACCTCAACTCTCACACTGCCAAGCACGGCCATGACGCCAACCTCTCTTCCAACCACGGTCACGGTGCTAGCGATAGCAGTAAGTCTTCCGTTTTCTTTTGCCAGGGATTGGGGCGTTGTCTCTCAATCCTTCGTTGATGTACTATGTACAAGTGCTGACGTGTTTGTCATTAGCTGCTGAGTCAGGTGTTGACCAGAGCGTCTCTCAAAAGTTCCCTGGTGCCGAGGTCACATACGGTAGCGCCGCTTCCGGTGCTGGCAACAACAGAGATATTCCTTTGAGCGAGGGTGGTGACATCAACCCCTCCACCGGCAAGTAAGTTGACCGTCAGACCGATTAGTACGTCCGTAACTTTTTATTGACCTTCCTCAGGCTATACAAGGCTGGTGACTTTGAGGGCGCCGGTGGTCCCGAGACCAAGGCTCAGATTCACCGTGAGAACGCTGGTGGTAACGACGAGGTCCGCAGTAACGTCCGCCAGGGCGGTGAGACTTCCAGACCTTAAATATATCCACAACGATATGGACCGGCCCGTCCAAACGATAACAGCTTGGCGTCCTTTGTCAAGCTATGACATGAAGGAAGATGATGATACCACTTTTGAAGTCAGAAAAAGTTAGCCTTTCGAAACGTCGAGCATCCAAGAAGGTGCTCCGTCGAGGTTGCCATGTAGTGTTAGATACGAGACATGATACCAAATATTTTTCTTGAACCTTGTGTGCGTTTTTGGTGGACAAGAATGTGTATGTGTTGTGTCTACTTTCCAGATCTTGTCTACTTGCCAGATCTTACTTTTACGAAGGACCGAGGGATGATCAGAGTGAGACCCATAATCGTCGCAAAAATCATTTATGATGATATCTTCGATGATGGTTTTGTTGTGACGTCTTGCGGGGATGGTGTCTAATACCTTAGAAACACGTTGGCCAGGGTCCTTCCTCTCTTCAATAAACTGTCATCCATGAACTTTACGAACACGAGAACCGGGGATCTTCATACTATGAGAAATTGCTGCGAATACCGATGAACACCGACAGTCAGGTAGCGACAGATGACCTCTAAGTCAACCTAAGGATAAGACATGATGATCGGAGAAATCGTATATCTAAATCCTTATAGGTATCAATCGTTTTTGCTTCTTCTTAAGATTAAGGAAGGGTGCCATCATCAGCATTAGCTAGGACTTCTACATGTATATCTTTCGTATAATACCAGTATCGTCATCGAATGGGGTGTTCCGGTGATTGGATTACTGGTCTAACCCTGTCCTTGCTTCGATTTTCATTTTCTTGCACGTTCAATAGCCACATAGCATCAACAACAGCCATCTAACACTATGTACGTCTCTTTGCCAGTAGTGTCTATCAAGAGGTGATTTGCGTGCCAAGTGCAAGTAGAGCGAAAATACGAGAGTACGAAAACACGAAGGGCCGGTGCTTGTAAATAGATTGATAAGCATACAAATGTTGGACATACAGACCGTTCAGCTGTGAACGCCACGCTTGTTGAATATGACTCGGCAAGACAACTAGATTCAGATGGATCTTCCGGGAATACTCATAGAGATTGACTTCTTCCTTGCTTCCAAGTCGGACATTCACGACCGATTCGTGTAGATAGATTTGAGATACAGATTCTGGCCTTGTAAGATTGTCGGAATGTCTCCGATAAGTTGATCATATGCTTGTATGGATAAACAATATCAACGGCGATTGTATAAGCCTGCCAAATTGGTCGCTAGTCTTCTCTATCAGCTTGACAAGATGTGGAGCAGGGCCTGTATACTGTCTGCCGTGACCATGATCGACGGGCCGTGCGGCCCGTACCATCCTCCTGGGCCTTTAGCGCCGGGCCAACGGCTCCGGAGCGCTTCTCTCTGTTCCTGCAGAACCCAGAGCGTTTCACAACTCCTCTCCTTCTCTCCTTCTTCTCATGGACCCAGTAATAATAATTGGCCACTATAGCTGAGCCTCCCGCGCTAGAATGGCGAACCTCCATACCGTCTGTCCGAACTTGGCGGATGTCGATCACCTTTGTTCTTTGTCTATGTATGGCCATGCCTCAGCGCTTCATTTGTATGGCTGGCAGGACGATCATACAGGTCGACATATCTTGAGCTGTCACACCAGCGTTGTTGGAGTTCTGATGCTGCTTGGTAGATGTGCTCACTCGAAGCTTCGTTCATCGTGCGGCGTTCCAACAGGGATGCCTCGCACGAATTTTCTAATACAATGCCAACGGGGCCGTTTTTTCTACAACGGATCATAATATTCCTTTTTTGGGCGGCGTGGTTCTCGCTGGCGAGATCACAGACAAACTCGATTTCTTTGTTCCTTCCGCCAACGCGCTTGACAGTCGTTGTTACCTGATTTTGTTCTTTTGCTTCCTGCATCGTGGTTGACTACTCGAGGGTCCATACAGCTGTCGACGCGCCACACCCACTCTTGATCCATCGTCGACATCATCGCCATAGTACAGCATTCAGCCTTCCCACCGGTTGTCTCTCTTTCCCATACATTTGCACAAGATACAAGTCTTGGAAAGGACTTTCGCACGTAGCATTGCCAATGTCGACATCATCCTGAACCATTCTGGAAACACAAAACGGATAATTCGACGTTGCATTAAGAACACGAGGCAAGACATCCGAGGTTCAGTATCTAGGCATTGTACAACACGTATTATACGACGTTGTATCAATAGCATAGGGCAAAACATCGAGCTTCTAGGCATTCTTGCAATACTTATAAGAAGGCTGGCACTCCTTTGTCTTCGCTTTCGAGCACATCAGCATTGCACACCATTCCACTCATTGAGCTATCAGCTCTTCGTTCCTTTGTCTTCACTCATTTACCTTCATACCACTCCTTACCTTGACTTCTCACTCTTCCAGCGGTGCAAAACAAGAAAAACTACAACAACGAACACAAAATGAAAGTCACAAACATCTTGACGACTCTCAGCCTCGCTGGGGCCTCCCTTGCAGCGTCCGCTGCCGACTGGCGTTCAAAATCCATCTACCAAGTCTTGACGGACAGGTAAGACACATGGCAAAGCACGAGCTATCGCGAGACTAATGCAGCCCTAGATATGCTCTTACAAACGGCAGCACGACAGTCCCCTGTGATGTGTCAGTTGGCAAATATTGCGGCGGAACATATCAAGGCATCATCGACAAACTGGACTACATCCAGAACATGGGTTTCACTGCTGTCAGTTTATCAGACATTGGCTGCACGCCGGTTGGGCGATCAACGCTGACACATGCATAGATCTGGATCTCGCCCATCACATGGCAAATCCCAACATTTACAGCTTATGGCGAGCCTTACCATGGTTACTGGCAACAAGACCTGTACAGACTCAACGACAGATTCGGCAGTGCCGACGACCTGAAGGCCCTGTCTCGCACTCTGCACGAGAGAGGAATGGTAAGGACACGAAATCACAATTCTCACTTCCGCGACTAACGAACGTTAGTACCTCATGGTTGATATTGTCGTGAATCACAACGGATGGAACGGCAATGCAAGCACAGTTGATTACAGCGTTTTCAACCCATTCAACAAACGCGAGCATTACCACAAGTTTTGCGATGTCGATTACAACAATGATACTAGTATTGAGGAATGCTGGCTCGGCGACTCAAACGTGGAACTAGTCGACCTGAACACCGAGAACCCTGCTGTGATGGAGGGCTACCAAACCTGGATCGAGCAACTGGTTTCCAATTACTCCAGTAAGATGCTAGAAGGCAACGATTAAATCTGTACGTGTGCTAACATGCCTTCAGTTGACGGTCTACGTATAGATACAGTTAAGCACGTTGATACTGCATTCTGGCCAAGTTTCACCGAGGCAGCCGGCGTCTTCATCACAGGCGAGATTGTCAATGGGGACCCTTACGGACTCTGCCCATACCAAAACTCCATGGACAGCGTTCTGAACTACGCCATGTATTTTGCCGCCACCTCCGCCTTCTCATCCCCAACCGGCAGCATCTCCAACTTTGTCAACCAGTTGAATGGCATGAAGACCCAATGCAAGGACTCAACAGTGTTGGGATCATTCACCGAAAACCACGACCAACCTCGATTCGCATCTCTGACCAACGACATGTCCCTCGCACAGAATATGATCGCGTACACCATCATGGCTGATGGCGTACCAATCATCTACCAAGGACAGGAGCAGCACTACAGCGGAGCGTCTGACCCTTACAATCGCGAAGCTGTTTGGGTCAGCGGCTACAACACCGATGCCCCCCTTTACAACCTCACCGCCCAAGTCAATCAAATTCGTAGCCATGCTATCGAGGCTGAGGAGGGATGGCTTACCTACATGAACTGGGTTGTTTACAGCGACAGCTCTACCGTGGCCATGCGCAAGGGATACGACGGATTCCAGACTCTCACTGTGCTGAGCAACCTCGGTGCCAAAGGCAAGACCTATACCCTTGATGTGACAAACACTGGATACCAGAACGGCACCGAAGTCGTTGACGTCTTGTCCTGCGAAACCCTGACAGTTGGCAATGGTGGCACTCTGGCTGTGCCCATGTCCCAGGGTCATCCCAAGATTTACTATCCTCTTGACCTCCTTGATTGCAGTAAAATCTGCGGATACTAATCCTTCTTCTCTTCTTTTCCTTCTTTTCTTTCGGCGACTCAATTCCTGGATGAAGCTTGAGGCCGGCTCTTTCTGAATATTTTCTCATTCACCCTCATTCTTTGCTCCACTTTCAACTCTTCTCTTCTCTTCTTTCGATCATTCATTCTTCTCTGCCTGTGGCATCGAGAAACTTCATTTCTAAAGAAAGCCTACTCATTGTAATCATCAACAACCCCTAATAGATAGCGATCGAATTTCCGGATAGACGGAGTCACCACCAAGAACCCTGGAAGGGCAAGCAGAATTAGCGTACTTATATACATAGCCAACTCGTCATAAAATATAAAGAGAAAAGTCTCTGATAATAATATCACATCATAAATAATATTGTTGCTTCTCTCATGTGTTTTTCCTCTGTCATCGCTGACTCTCAAGTTTTGAAATTGCTAATCATCGTCATGCTTTTTCTAATAGGGTCTATGACGTTGTTCCGTGTTCCGACCTTAACGTTTTTATAACCGGACGCAGGAGTGCAATAAGCAGCCTTGCATTATTGAGGAACATGTTTTCACTTGACGTCAAAGTCTTGAGAGTTCTAAGATCATTGGCACATCTCACTGATGATCCAAGACCGTGATTAGATCTGAAATACGACAGCTACAATCTATCTAGAATCTGTGATCTTTGGACAGTCTGTGGCTCGAGTCACAGCTAGAATACCGGACGATCCGGGGAGCGGGAAATCCCCCAACTGGAGCTCAGACGGCACGGCTGCTTCTGGAAGAGCGATGCGTCATTGTGAAAAAATGGAAAAGATGAGCGTAGAGCAAAAGATCCAAGGGTGTCGAGGTGCCGTGGATGCCGCAATCTGATTCGCTCAGAGGACAAATGCGCCCGTTGTCTGTGTGATCCGAAGTGGAACCACTTTCAATGACGGAAGGCGCGACATCATCTCATGACGTCGCTCCTTCCAGTGCTTCCAGTGCTTCCAGTAAGCGCCTCCTCGTACTTAATCTCGAGTTCCTCCTTGTCAGCCACTTCTTATTATTCTCACTATCAACACTGTCTTCTGCTCTACCGGCCATCCAACGACTAGCCTATCTAGCTCTCGCCGCCTATTCTTCATCTTCATACACCTAGTCGATTAATCTATCGCAATACCCTTCAAAATGGTTGCCAAGATTGTAAACATCACCATGAGAGCCCTCCAGTTCCTCTGGGCTCTCCTCATCATGGCACTTGTCGGTAACATGATTGAGACATCCTTCGCTGGTAACCCATCGATCGTCAACTACGCCATGTTCTTGGCTGTGTTCAGCATGCTTTCGCTGTTCTACCTCATCCCTGCAACCATTAAGGAGGGACTCATGGGCCACCCCATCATCATGATCGCACTCGATGCCATCAATGCCCTCCTCTACTTCTGTGGCGCCGTCGCTCTCGCTGCCTACCTCCACGTCCACAGCTGTGGCAACTCTGTATGTTCGGATAACTCTGATCTTCAATACCAATTTACTGACTTGTCCTGTAGACCTACACGCACCGCAACTTCATTACCAACGGCTCGCCCAACACCTCCAAGCGCTGCCACGAGGCTCAGGCCACTGATGCTTTCTTGTGGTTCGGCTTCGCTGCCTTCGCTGTCTCTGCCGTCTTCTCTGGTCTCCAGGGTCGCAGCACTGGTGTCAACATGCGCGGTGGTGCCGGCGGTATCAGGAAGGGTCCGGCCATGAGCCAGGTCTAAACGACCTGTCGCCGTAAGAACTTTTCCCGAAATGAACCTCCTGCTCCATCGGACAACGTCAACAACGCAGCACCAATTGGTGCACCTGCGATTACCGCACCCTTGACGACTATTGTGCCTTCGACGGCTGCATCCTTGACCAGCGTACCCTTGAACAACCCAGAGCATCCATGAGTGATGATTGGTTTGTCTCAACGGGTTGCCTGGTCGTGCAGTACTTGATGGGTTGCTTCTTTACCATCAAGGTTGTTCAACTTCTTCAATCTCGTATTTCCCATTCCTGTACTATCATCATAACGACCCGCATGAAGTAAGAAGAAGGAGGATGGCGTTTGATTTAATGCTTTTGGCCAGCGATGGTGTGGACTATGATACCTACCTACTGTATTAATGTGTACAATTCGAACAATACTATTTCTTTTCAATCATTTTTCTTCATATGTTTTTTGTGTTGAGTAATCATGGATCGCTCGAACAATCTTAACTTGATTATTTCACATGCGAAAATGTGACGATGTGACAAAATGCAGCATGTGCGATCTGAAGATATCTAGGCACCTGGCTATCGTTGCTGTGACAGGGTAGGGATGGAACTACGCTTATGATATTGTGAAGGGCATATCGTGATTCTGGCTACAACTAGGCGTAGGTCAATAGACACGAAGTAGAGGTAGGCAGGAAACCAGGGTAGGTAGGTAGCTACTCGATAGAGTAAGAGTGACTGCGGGCTTGGCGGCAGCGGAGATGAAACATGCCGATCAAGCAAGCACCTACTCCCTAGCAGTCGACGACTTTTGAAGCAACAGCACAGCTAGCCAGACAGACATGATCTCGGACGACAGCACAGAATAGGTACTGAATCATGGCCGACACGCTACACAATGCCCCAATTGTGCTGGATAATGGCAGTGGCACCATCAGGGCGGGTTTCGCCGGCGAAGACGCGCCCAAGTGCTTCTTTCCATCATACGTCGGCCGCCCCAAGCACCTGCGTGTCCTGGCAGGAGCCCTCGAGGGCGACGTCTTCATCGGCCAGAAGGCACAAGACTTGCGCGGCCTGCTGAAGATCCGATATCCATTGGAGCATGGCATTGTCACGGACTGGGACGACATGGAGAAGATCTGGCAACACGTCTACACCGAGGAGCTCAAGACGCTGAGCGAAGAGCACCCCGTCCTGCTCACCGAACCGCCTCTTAACCCCCGTTCCAACCGCGACACGGCTGCCCAGATTCTCTTCGAGACATTCAACGTGCCCGCCCTGTTCACCTCGATCCAAGCCGTCCTCTCGCTCTATGCTTCGGGCAGGACCACGGGCATAGTCCTCGATGCCGGAGACGGTGTCTCGCACGCTGTACCCGTCTACGAGGGCTTCGCCATCAACAACAGCATCCGCCGTATCGACGTTGCCGGCAGAGATGTCACCGAGCACTTGCAGACCCTGCTGCGCAAGTCGGGCTACATCTTCCACACCAGTGCCGAAAAGGAGGTGGTCAGGATGATCAAGGAAAAGACCAGCTACCTCGCCCTGGACCCCAAGAAGGAAGAGAAGGATTGGGCCACTGGCAATGCAAGACAAGACGGCAAGACGGTCGAGTACACGCTTCCTGATGGCCAGAAGCTCAAGGTTTGTCACGCCCTGTTTTTTGCTGTCGCAGCCTTGCTTACCTCGTGCTGCAGATTGGCCCTGAACGCTTCAGAGCCCCCGAGATCCTCTTCGACCCCGAGATCATTGGCCTCGAGTATCCCGGCGTGCACCAGATTGTCGTCGACGCCATCAGCAGGACTGACATGGACTTGAGAAAGTCGCTATTTGCCAACATTGTCTTGTCAGGAGGCTCGACCTTGACCAAGGGCTTTGGCGACCGTTTGCTACACGAGGTTCAGCGGCTGGCCGTCAAGGACATGCGCATCAAGATCTTTGCCCCACCTGAACGCAAGTACAGCACGTGGATTGGCGGAAGTATCCTGGCAGGTCTCAGTACATTCAGAAGGGTCAGTGCTGCTGTTGCAACCACAATCGCAATCTCCATGACCTTTGAGCTGACATTGCTCTTGTACAGATGTGGGTGAACATCGACGACTGGCACGAGAATCCCGAAATCATTCACACCAAATTTGCATGATGCACGTTGCATTTCTTGCTATTCTCTTGGTCCTCGAGCAAACAACCATCAACAATGGCCTCGTCGACACTTCTACCTCTACTTCTAACAAGTACATTCCAGTAGTGAACACCTGACCGCTTCTCCCGTTAACTCAAAATGCTGGTCTGGCCCTAACCGCGAAACAAGTCTGCCGGTCACTGCCGTGTCATCGAACAGCAACACCTGACCGCAACGCACCAAACTTTTTCCCGTTCTGGAAGGCCCATGCTGGTCCTGCTCTTTCCCCGCAGAACCTCGACAGGCATGCCAATCCGGCCACCCCTTGCCGAGTCTGGGGAAATATAAACTCTTGCTACGGGCTTTACGGCCGCCTACGCCTCCGAGGCTGACCTGTTACTCGCTAGTCACTCCGCGGCTAGACAAGGTACAAGTGTAGAGTATGGAGGGGCTCGTTGTTACATCAGGAAGACCAAGACACGGTTTCTGTGGGAAAGTTTTCAGACTACGAAGAGACTTGCTCGTCAGTAATTAATTCATGTCCCTCATTCAGTCTGTGGGCTGAGCCAAATACATTGATCATTACCAAATCCCTCCACATTTCCGCCAATACCGCTTCGCCCATGGTCAAGAAAGTTCTACGGGCCGTTCATGGGGATCGTTGCTAACCCTGAAGTGTATGAGACATGCCATTGTATGAACATCGATTGTGTGACTGTCAAGTGTGGCCTTCAGGGTGCTTGAGCTCATGTGCATCTAGAACCACTTCATCGAGCACGAGGCTGTTGCGAGGTACAATCTCATTTCAGTCCACGTGTGTGTACATGTCTCAGGGGAAACAGCCGGCCGGGCAAGAGATGATGCTTCTGCTGGCCGACCTGGGCTGAGCTGTAGGGCGTGGAATTCACTCAGCAGCGGTGTGTTTTGATACCGAGTAAGGTCAAGGCCAGCCACTAGTAGGGTCACACGGCGACACGGCCAAACGCAAACGCTTTACTTGGTTCCAAACTTCCAACGACTTTCCCCTCATCTTCGATGGTCACATTGCCAAGACCCGTACCTGATCTTTTCCATTACCCCCACAAAATTGAATCGATGCGCGCTATTACCCCCAGGAAATCCAAGAACAGAATGGTTCCCGTTCGGCATTAGCAAATTTGAAGGAGGAGACCCACGAGTTCGAAAGCAAGGCCACACACTCGCTGATGCAATACCGACTAATTTCTCGAGATCGGACAATGGTCTTTGATCTTTTACTGTCAGAAAGTGCCTGTGAAGGTGAAAAAAGACGAGAGAAAATACGTCTCAGAGGTCAAATGACCACAATATCGGCCAGCTCCGAAAGAAAGCTCTCGAATCGATGACGGTTTGGTATAGAATTTTGGTCGCAGATTTTTTTTCGCCCGCCGGCTGCACGTGGTCCGAGCCAAGCTGGTGCCAGGTGACTGCATCCGTTTCGACCTAAACAGTTAAGGGGATAGTGAGATGATTCTTTCATTTTCTGCGCCAGTAAAGTGGGCTTTGCAAATTCTTGGATCTTATGGTGCATTGTGTCAACATTTGAGGTGGAGGGGTATATAGGATTGCGTTACCCAGCCCTTTGCTACCGAGTATATTCTCACGCCTTTGTTCAAACAAACTTGCAAACCATTCAGCCTATTCATCTCACTCTTCCATCATACAACTTTACAAACAACACAACACACATCATCACAAATATGGTTTCTCTGAGTTACCTCGTCACCGAGCCCCACCCTTCAGTCCCTAGAGGACGCACTTCGTCTTACATGTACGCTGGCAGAGGTGGTGCCGGTAACTACAAGCGTTACACTTCTGATGAGATCACACCTGGTGCCACTGCTACCGGACCTGCTTCAAGGACCACTTTGTCTCCTCCCCCAGCAGCAGGCAAATTCACTTCTGGCCGTGGCGGTGCCGGCAACACCTTCTGCCGCAGCGAAAGCCAACGAGCGATCTTCTCTTTCGACGAGGAGCTTGCCCGTGACCAGAAGCTCATGGACGCTCGTTCCAAGGCACCAGTCTACCACATTGGCCGTGGCGGAGCTGGCAACGCAGTCGATGCGAAGCCCTCAGCCAGTCGTCAAAACAGCACCGCTTCCATCTCTTCTGCCGGATCATCCGTCAATTCTGACAAGGTGACTCGCCGTAGCCTTGGTGGCGCCATTCGCAGCCTGAGCAGAACATGGAGCAGATCCTCCTAAGCAGTGTATCCTTCCCTGCTTTTCTTTTTTCTCCACTCATGACCTGACTCTATACGACTCTCATCATCTTTCTGTTTCCGACCCATCATGACCTGGGCTCACGGAAACCTCAAACCCAAAAGTTCTTCTGATTTTTTCTTGCATTGCATTTCTCTTGAGACTCAATGTCACAACAACCAGCGAGGAGTTTTTTCGACATCGGGAAACCCTTCGTGAAGAGGGCCAGCCTTTGAGGCATCTGTTCTTATCATACTGTTTTTCTACATTGTTTCACCACAACCAGCGGGATACCACAGCAAAACCCATCTTGGGAAGCGAAAGCAAGCATCTTGTTCTGATACCCAGCTTTGCCTGCATCGAGATGAGCCTTTTCTGTTCTCTCATCTCACAGTGTTATTCCTGTGAGGGCTCACCTTTACTTTTCTTTCGATTCTCTTGTCACACATTTCACACAGCTAGCATTTTACTTAATGTATCACTCGACAAACCTCTCCTAGAGGGAGTCTTCTCCAATAGTCATCGTTCGCCAATCACCGTGCTTCCTCATGCAATGTGTTTTCGTCTTATCCACGTGTGTGCTACAAAGCAATCATGCCGTGCTACTCGGGTGTGACTGCTTCTACGACGTTACTCATCCACAACATCACCTTCACGCCTTGTCAATCCACCCACGTGGTGGTGCAATTTTTCACCATTACGTGGCATGTTTCGTCAAACACAAGCAGAGGATCTCACGATCCCAAGACTACGACTCCTCGACCAAACTATGACGTATATGAGTAAATAAAGAGAAAAATTCTCAGGCAAACCCTCTGTTTGTTAGAAGTTCTTGCAGATCAATCTTGTTCAGATGCACAGAGGAAAAACTTTTCTTCTTTTTTCGGTGGTTCGCGAACATGGATCATCTTGTGGTTCGGCGTTGCACTTGACGACCTCTGTACCAATCACTTCGGCATGCTAGTTCCCGCAGGTGTGCCGGCAAGACCGACCGGGCGGATCGACTCTTCGGAGGTCGGCGTGGTCGGCATTGCCGAAACAGCGCTTCTCAGGCACCTGATTCAAGAACTTGCCTCTGGCTCATGTGAACTGAGTCGAGACGTGCCGTGACATTTTTCCAACTTTTTGCCTTGCTCAGAACGAGCACACGACAGTGAGGACATAATCTATTGAAGTTCGAAACGCAGTCGATTTCTCTTTCTCTCTCTCATATAGACGTAGTATGCTGGCAAGTAGAAACACGAACAGGATACTCTGTACAAGGACACCACTACTTCATACACAACATGGATTTCGACGACAAGGTAAGGGGATATGGCCATGGATGACGGCCACAAGGGTAGCAGGGCATCACGAAAGAATCCGATAAATTGAACAAGATGCTGACATATATGCTCAGGACCATCATCATGACACTCACGCCATACCTCCAATGTTCATTCAGGAAGCATATTGGCACTACAACAAAATCAAGACATCAGATCTGGACAATGATGAGGGCGTCATCAACTTTGGCAAAGGCTTGAGCGAAGAGCATCAAAAAGTCATGAAGCCTGTCAGCAAAATTTCGAAAGAAGCGATCGAGAAGGCTTGTATCACATTTCGAAATACGGCTTTAGGGACAGAAGGAAATGAGACGCCACTAGAGACGGAAATTGAGGATGTGACTGTGTATGAGCATGCGGAATTCCCTGGTAAGTTGGAGGATATAGGGTTGATGAGAATCTGTCCTTTACTTTTGTCGTTTCTGGCTAAGAATGTATCAACAGGCCTTCAAATAGCTCCAGGAATACTACCACCGGAAACGCAAGTATTGTGGGTGTCACAGATCATGCACAAATACCTTGCAAATCCAAAGCACAAAATCAACCTTCAAACCGACTACGAAATTGAATATCCAACACCCAAGGACTCATCACCAACATCATCAGGAGATGAAGAATCCACTTTCCAAAGCAAAAGCACCCCTTCTTTCTTCACGTACGACCCCCAATCCATCCACAACACTCCCAAAAATCCGGAAACCCACAAACCCCTAAACACAGCGCAAATGCTGTCCAAGAAGCTACGCTGGCTCACGCTGGGCGAGCAATACCACTGGCCAACAAGAAGCTACCCCCGCAACGGTCCCACAACATTCCCTTCAGATCTATCTACCCTGGTAACCGGTCTCTTCCCTCACATCCGCCCGGAATCAGGCGTCTGCCTGCTGTACGGACAAAAAGACTACATGCCCGTCCACCGCGACGTCAGCGAACTCTGCGAACGCGGTCTCGCGTCTTTTAGTTTCGGCTGCGATGGTATCTTTGTTATCGCCAGAGGCACGGAGGAGATTGAGGACGAGGCGGAGAGGAAGAAGAGGACGGTGGCTATCAGGGTTAGGAGTGGTGATTGTGTGCACATGGATGGGGAGACGAGGTGGGCTTGGCATGCTATGCCCAGGACGATTCCGGGGACTTGTCCGGAGTGGATGAAAGAGTGGCCGGCGGTGAAGGGGAAGAGTAAGGGGGTAAGTCAGGAGGAGGTCAAGGCTTATCAGAAGTGGAGGGATTATATGGGTACGAAGAGGTTGAATGTTAGTGTGAGGCAGGTTTGGGATTGAAGGCGGTTGACTGCATCTCTGAGCTTCGTTGTGCTGGGATCTTCAGTCTAGCAGTATGCGAATGAGTTGTCGTAAGTTTAGAACCTCAGTTACATGTTCGATTGTAGGACGAGAAGACGCCTTCAATGAATTGAACAACATATTACAACTACGAGAAGTACGGCACGAAATGAGTGTTTTGCAGCTATTAAACAACAATCTTCCAACTAGTGTTTCTCCCAAGTTTGACCTTTGCCTTGTAACCAAGATCTTGCATACGCTGTTGCGCAGTCCAGTGCAAATTCGGCTCCGCATCTTGAGCGACACGATATCTGCCAAGATTCATGGCCACCTTTTTGACCCAAGTGTCCGAGTCTTTCGGCTGTGATCTGACCTTGACAGGCCAGACTTCCAAGATCCACCAACCTTTTGCTTGGACGAGTTGGTCGTTGAGTGGTGCGATCGCATCGAAGTAGTCTTCGATCTGCTCGGGGACCCAGTGTTCGGCAATCTTCCGCTTTTCCTCGTCCTGCCATAGATTGACGCTGTAGAGACCGTCCTTGTCTTTGTCGTTCACAGCCTCTAGCACGCTAGATCTTCGACGGATAGGGGCGATCTCGCCTTGATGGTACTTCTCCATGGTGAGTGGTGAAGGACCAATGATAGGCTTTGTCAACTTGTTGTACACTGGCCAGAGCATGTGCACATCTAGGCCTTCTTCTGCGAGGTGATGCGTATTGAAGATGATGCCAGTGTTACACTCGAAGCATTGACGTATCATCCAGCGAAGAGGTATTTGAGACAGCTTATGACGCTCTTCGTTCTTGACTGCGCCTCCACCCACATCGGCGTGGCAACCTGCGAACCAGACTTCTAACGAGTCGACATTTCGCATAGGCTCTTGAGCATAAGATCCAAGACTCTCATCCTTCTCGGCTTCAGTGGAGCTAACTCCATCATTGCTGTTGGTAGCGGCGACGGTTGTCCATTTGGAGTTAGGGTCAATATGGTCCTTGTTCTGGTACCGGCAGACTTTGAACTTGGATCTGCGTTCATCCAAGCCCATGGCATGTCTGAAGTATATTGGTTTGTTTTTGGGTGTGCTGCTAAGCGGTAGCTTCCTTGGTATGAAGCCCACGCTGGCAACACTATCGAAGACGCCAACGAAATAGACATTGACGTCCATGCAGAAGGTCCTCTTGAAGTCAAAACTCATCTCCCATCCTGTCTGGGAGTCATCCTTGTAGAATTTGTATGCGAATGGGATCTGAGCTCGATTGTGTGCTGGCAAAAGTCCAACTTTGTGAATCATGCCGGCCAGACAGCGAGCCGTATATGCTCCTCTTGAGAAGCCGAATAGACATATCTTGTCTCCTTCACGATAGGTCTGCATCAGAAACCGATAGGCATCTCTGATGTGGATACCAAGGCCGCTGCCTACTGCCATGTCAACTCCGGCGGCTATACCATTGCTCAGGCCTCCGCTGTTATAAGTGCCAATGCCACTTTGATAGTAAGTGATCTGAGATGGGTCGTCTTTCTTGAGGCAGCTGACGAGATGGACGATGTTGCTGTTGTCACCGTCGAACTTGTCGCCGGTACCATCTAGGCAGATGACCAGAGTACGGTCTTTCGCCCTCTTGGGTTCGTCCGCATTGTCAACAGCGCGAATGTACTTTGGTAAATGGTACGAGTCGTTTCGTCTGGATGTCTCCTCTGGAAATATAGTTGATGTAGTCGAAGGACATATAGGCGACGATTGAATAGGATAAGTCATGACTGCTGAGTACTATCGTGCAACTTCCTAAATCTCAAGATCCATGCAGTAGGGATTGCAACAAGCTATTAGAAAGGCAAGCAGAGCACTGTGGATCATCATTGCATAGCTGAGTTGTGAGTGAATGTCATCATTCATGTAGTATCACTCCTACCTAATCAGTAGCTTGATACCATGCTTTGCACATATTCGGAAGACAGTCTGAAGATCTCTCGATAATGTAAAAAGTGTACTCACTGGCGTTGGATAGCGTGCACGGTATTCGCCGCCTGCTCGAACTTGGTAACACTTGCAGCACTCGAGATTGGTGGAATGTGCTCGTCTGCGCTACGAATACATGAGTGATCATCTTTGATCAACAGGTGTGATTATACACGATGGTATCGTGGAATCGAGGTAACGGCCTCGTCCCGAACCGCTTTACCAAACATGGTTGTTCCACAGAGTTGGGATCTTCCAAGACCCGCACGGCGGTCTCTTATAGTATCGGATCGACGTGCTGGAAAGAGCGATGCACGAGCCTCCGCTGGCCGTTGCCTTCCTGTCACCTACATCAATTTCCGAGTCCAGCTTAGGCTTGCCGCTTTCTGGCGTGGGCTTCAACCAAAATCTGCAACCATCGTCGAACTGTCAGAAATTCTATACCACGACTTTTGTTAGCATTGCAATGCTCAGCTTTTCTTGCGCCATGCAGGCCTCTTTCGACATGTGGCTAATTGTGATAGGAAAGATGATGCTGTAGATCTATCTGCACTTCGAAGGCATCTACCTCTTCGAGCAGACGTTGTAGCTGGTGAACAAGCTGATCACGATAACCTGAAGATCTTGGTACTACGACGACTCCGCAAGTGGAACCTGATTGATTAGTGCCAAGATTGCTCAACGGCTACCAAACCTTCTTGTGAACTTGATGTCTTTGGCGACGAGTGATCTGCTATGCAACTGTAGCATATGAGCAGCATGAGAGTCAAACCTGCCGAACGACTTTCACTTTTGAGCGGCTACGACGATTTCTTGACTCAATAGTATTGCTTGTGCCTGAGTAGCGTCTTGTGAGACCTAGGGCTGACCAGACATCTTATTGAGATGCTGACAATCTGACCGACCTTGGATCAAACACAGATGTCATAAGCACCCTAGCGGTCTGTATACGAGCCTGTAGCATGTGCTAGCCGTTAGACATGTGAATAGGCCACACAAAGACATGGTATGTCGATGATCAGAAGCACGGATAGGTGCAGAAGCAATATGCTTGCTGATCCCTTCAGTCGTCAGGAAACTAGTGAACGTCAAGCTTGACTACAGACTGTCGAATGGATCGATGTTTGATGACCAAGTATCGGCATGATGTATCAACAAAAGGTGCATATTCATGCTTGTGTCCATAAAAGGCTCCATCATCCCCTTCTTGCGAGCGTTTCTGACCCTCCGTACTTGTCTTTATCTTTGACATAATTCTAATACATCGCAATCATGGCCATCAGCCAGTTCAAATCCCTCATTGGAACGATCAAGAGGAAACCCTCCACCGCCCCAGACCACAAGACAAATGGAGAGGCCGAGTTGACGGCTCTGGACGAGAAGACTTCTCTCATCCATGATCTCACACATCTCAAGGCAAAAGACATGAGGACGGTGGCGCAAGGTTTGACAACGCTAGCATCTGGCGAACCCTTGGACGACAAGGAGCTGTTACTTGAGAATGGCGTGTCTACCCTGCAGACCTTGCCACTGAACAGTGGAATGTCTGCAAAGGTTTCGGAGGGTTTCATCAAGATGCTATACAACGATCTGCCTCATCCTCCAACAACACTGGCTGGGCCCTCAGCGAGGTACAGGAGGCATGATGGAGGCAATAATAACCCTTGGAACCCCGAGATGGGCAAAGCTGGATCTCCGTACAGTCGAAGTGTCCCTCCTCTAAGACCCAAAGGGCCAAATCTTCCTGATCCCGAACTCGTCTACGAACAATTGCTCAAACGAAAGGGGCCGTTCCGTGAGCATCCTTCCGGTCTGAACAGATTGTTCTTCTCCTTTGCGACTATTGTCATACACGAATGTTTTCAAACTTCTCGAACACATCATTGGATCAATGAGACGTCTAGTTACGTGGATCTGAGCACGCTTTATGGCAACACAGAAGTCGAGCAGGAGCGTGTGAGGACTCGAAACAATGGAACCATCTACCCTGATTCCATCGCTTCCGAGAGGATCATGATGATGCCACCAGGAGTCATCGCGGTCTTGATTATGTTCTCGAGGAACCACAACAGCATTGCCCAATCATTGCTTTCCATCAATGAGGACGGCAAGTATAAGAAGTGGGAAAGTTTGAACAAGAAAGAGCAAGCAGAGTGAGTAGCGATCTAGATGACAACTATCTTGACGTTTTACTGACCAGTTCACAGGCAAGATGAAGATATCTTCCAACTCTCTCGAAACATTAATGTTGGTTTCTTTGCCACCGTTGTCCTTAAAGATTACGTCGCCGCCATCTTGAATACTCCAAGAGCCAATTCGACTTGGTCACTTGACCTAGGAGCGGAGATCAAAGACGGTGCCCAGCGAGTTGAGCGTGGTACTGGCAATGTTGTATCCGTCGAGTTTGCTGTACTCTACCACTGGCATGCCGCTTTGAGTGCTGCCGATGCAGAGTGGATGGAAGACTTGCTAAGGTCACACCTCCCCGAGCTCGGCTCCATGGATGACTTGACCATTGATATGTTCAAGAATGTTGTCATGACCGAAGGCCACAAGCTGAGAGACCAGCTCCCCAGAGACTGGACTTTCGCCAAGTTGAAGAGAACGCCCGAAGGCAAGTTTGACGATGTCGATCTTGCAGAAATCATCAAAGACTGTATCGAATCTCCGGCGCATGCATTTGGTGCGCATGGTACTCCCAATAGCTTGAGAATCGTCGATATAATGGGTCAACTTCAGGCTCGAGACAAGTTCCAAGTCTGCACAATGAACGAGTGAGCTTTGCTAACACATCATTGGCGTTCAATACACTAAAGTTTTTCTTAGGTTCCGCCGATATCTAAATCTGAAAGCATACAACAGCTTCGAGGAATGGAACCCGGACAAGGAAACCGCCAGAGCCGCAGAACTCCTTTATGGTCATATCGACAACCTTGAATTATACCCCGGGCTTATGGCAGAATGTACAAAGCCGGCAATGCCTGGAAGTGGTGTTTGCCCTGGTCAAACGACCGGCCGTGGCATCCTAGATGATGCCGTTGCTTTGGTGCGTGGGGATCGCTTCCTTTCTTATGATTTCAATAGTTCCACACTCACGAACTGGGGCGTGTCGAAAATTTCGACGTCTCCGCCTGGAGCCTATGGAGGCATGCTACCACAACTTCTTCTCTCCGGACTTCCCAACGCCTTCACAGGGACATCTGCCTATGCTCTGCTGCCGTTCTACACACCGAAAGCTGCTGCAGGTATCCTCAAAGGGAACAAAGTGATTGATCAATATGATCTTGAGAGACCGCCAAGTGACAGACGCATTGTCTCCATCCACACACAAGAAGGCTGCAAGAAAGTCTTTGAAGATCGCGAGAACTTCCGTGTCATGTATCAAGCCGCAATCAGGAACTGCACAGACGGTCATGACTTTATGATTGGATGGGATGAGGCAAAGAAGCACGACGCAAGATCTAGTATCCTACACAAAGTTTTCTTCGAAGAGAATTTTGAAGCCAACGTCACCAAATTCTTCCGCAGCAACGTTGCAAGACTTATTTCGACGAGCTCTCTAAGATATCCCGGCAGCCGACGATCTATTGACATTGTTCGAGACGTCACCAATGTTACGCCCATCCTCTGGCTAGCGGAAAGATTTGCCATTCCTCTGAAGACCGAAAAGAATCCTCATGGCATGTTGTCAGTCCCAGAACTGTTTGCAATCTACCTGGTTCTCTTCATGTACCAGAGCTTCAACATCTTGCCTATCAATGAGACGACATTGAGAGAAGGCTCTCTGAAAGCCGCACCAGTCTTGCGCAAGATCTTGCACACTCATCTGAGTACGCAACAAGGCGTCAAGGAACATGTTGTGGACTGGTTTGCAAAGGGTTCAGCATACGAGGTCGGCCTGGACGCAGATCGCATCTATCATGCGTTGAATGACACAAAATTGCCCATTGGTGACTTGGTCGGTGATTGCATCGGCATGGGAGCTCCAGTCGCAGGAAACATCACACAACAAGCATCGCTACTCATCGACCTATTCCTCACTCCCGGCTACGAAGTCTACAAAGAGCGCATCGTCGAACTCTCTCACAAAGACGATGCGGCATCAGAGCGAGAGCTCCAGGGTTTCGTCTTCGAGGGTATGCGACACGCAGGCGTCGTCCCAGGTTTGCCTCGCGTGGCGTCCCAAGACGTCACCATCAACGACGGCGCTAGAGGATCTATCCACGTCAAGGCCAACCAAACGATTCTGATCGCAACTTCAAAAGCATCCATGGACCCCATAGCATTCCCCAATCCGGAGAAGCTTGATCCCCACCGTCCTTTCAGCTCTTACATCCTTCTCGGTCATGGCTTGCACTACTGTTTCGGAGCAAGATTGGTCGGTGTGTCGTTGGCTGCCACACTCAGAGAAGTCTTCAAGCTGAAGAATTTGCGTCGTGCGAGTGGTCGTGCGGGCAAGTTTTCGATTGTTGAGCATGAGGTCGCTGGGGTGAAGATGAGGCAGTATCTCGACACGAACGCAAAGGAGTCGCCTATCCCTACAACACTCACTTTGGAGTATGATGAGTAGCATGTTTTATCATTCCCTAGAAGGAGTGAGACGTGGGATGGCTGTTTGGGGGAAAATGTCAACCACTGTAATCAAGATGTGCTGTGGTCATTGACAGACATGTAATTTGACACCAAGAAAACCATTAATCCTGTACGATTTTAAGCTATGTATCTCAATTTCTTCCGTTCACATGAATTTTTCATCCTTGTCTCTTTATTCGCATCGTTTCTTTCCATGTCCAAGACGAATGTGCTAAGTCTTACTTGCACGGCTTCTCCCAAGCAAAGACAATCTACTGTTCTTCTTCGACGTAGACCAAGCGAACATCTTGGAAGAACTCTCACTTCTAGGCGTGTACTCCAAAGCGCTTGAAGCTTGGAGTATACCCGACTGCTGCGGTTGCGCTTCCGTCACGTTTGGTCTGCGCGGTAGCTGTGGCGGCGGCGAGTCTCTCGGTTGTGTCCCAGGGAACAAATCTCTGTTCGGGCCATTCAAGAGTGAATCGATCAAATCATGCGAAGGGTCTTGAGACATGGAAGAGCGCACTCTTTCGGGGTCGATCCTGTTCCGACTGTCCGTGACTGCCTTGTTCAGGTCGTCTCGCTGCGATTCGCTGATTGGTGGCGTGATCCCTTCCGCGGCCACGAGGTCCACAGCCTCAAACACATCGCTCTCCGTGACGTCCATCTCGAACAAGAGTTCGATGCTCGCACGGCGGAATGACCAGGAACGGGTAAGTGTCAAGATATTTCTAACGCACCGGACAGCCCGTTCGTGAGTAGCAAATTGGACCCGCTTCCTGAGCCAGACCGTCACGTCGAGACGTGGTCTGTCAGAACACGCATCAAGCGCCATGTGCAACCATTCTTCCGGAGGCGGACTCCGTCTAAGGATGAGTTCCAAGACGTTGAATATGCGGACAGGAAGGATGGATTCTCTCGGCATGGAAGTGAAGACTTGATCGACCATGCGGAGGAAATGTGCGATTTCGAATGCGTCGACGTTGGCTCCGTTGACCAGAAGCATGGTGATGGCTTCGATCTGGACATTTTCGTTTTGGACGAATGTCCAACAGGCATATCTCAGTGCTGAGAACGAGTCGGGAACGACTATGTTGGGGTCGGCGCCATGGAAGAGGAGTAGTGTCATGACTTCTATGTTGTTGTCTGCCGCTGCCTTGCACAGAGGGGTTTGAGGCAGTGATCGAGAGGTTGGAGGACCACCGATAAAGTCCGGGGTCGCGCCTTTTTGGAGTAGGAACTTGACGTCGCTGACCAGATTCTGGGTCACCGACATCCATAAGCGAGTCTGGAGGTTCAAATCTATGAGTGGTCGCTTTGTTTCTTGTCTGGAAATGTTCTTTTCATTACGAAGTGTTGCCGAGGATTGAGCACTTGAGGATGTGACAACATCTTGTCCGTTAGGACTTGCATCCGAACGGCGTGGCTGGTCAACGCCTTCTCTACGAGCGTCACTCGCATGCGGAAGTGTCCTTGGGGTCTGAGCAGAGGTAGTGATCTCAAGGTCGCCAAGGCTTATGTCCAAATGTGGCAATTGCAGAGTTTCAAGGACGTATTCCGCATGATCTGTACTTTGACGGCCATCTCGACAGTATTCCGAATGTTCGATCTGGGGGAGATGCTGATATGAAGGGTCTTGCAACGGCAGTCCTGGTGCACGGCGTGGGGGTGGTGGTGGAGGTGGAGCAAGCCTATAAGCACCACTCATGTACACATCTTGAGCAAAGCTATTGGAAAACTCTTTCTTATGAACATCCAAGTTCACGTCTTGGGGGTCTTGTGTTCTTGTTTCTTTGTTCCCTTCAACACAAACAGGGGTTGGCGACAAAGACTCTGGAGCAGATGTTGCTATGGTCGCTCCCTCATCTTCTTGCTCATTAGAAGGAACAAGCGATGGAGGTCTGGAGGCAGCTGCTTGTGTCGCTGCTCCGTCGTCTTCCTGGACATAGAGAAAGATTGATGAAGACGACTTTGAGCCAGATACTCGTTCTGCCCTGGATTCCAGAAGCTCTCGACCTCTGGATATCTTGTTCTTTGAGGTAGTCGGTGTTCTGGAAGGAATCGACAAGGGCGAATTTTTGCCTTTGTAAGCCGAGATAGGGTCCACACGTTGTTCTTCGGACAGAGGGTGCTTGCAGCCCTTTGGTTGTATTGTGGTGCCATTGTCATTTGTCTCGTCGGTGTCACCATAGACGGTGAGAGCATAGAGACTGTCGTTTGATTGCCTCTCTTTCAGGTTTTGGTGGGGTGAGACCGTATCCGAGCCCGGCCTCAGCGATGGATCTGGTGTTCTACTGAACACAGCATTGGGTAGCCCAACACTGTCTATCCGTCTTGCATGGCTCTTGGAAGTTTTTCGATTGGAGAGAGGTCCGGTTTTCTGAGAAGGTATCGAGTGTGGTGATCTTGCTTCATTCTCAGGAGTCTTGCCGTTCTCACTCCTAAGAAGAAGCTCGGGTAGGACTCTATCTCTGAGGATCTGCTTCAAGTCGTCCAGCCTTGCTACGTCCTGAACGATAGAGGCGTGTCCATTCATGGTTACAAGAGTCAAAAAGGAATGTAAGCTTCTTGTGATGTAATGAGTGGTTGTTTGGAGGAAGAACAATTGAGCGATCAGACTGCTTGACACATTGGTGCTGGAAAGAAAGATGGCTAATCATATCATAATGCCCAGGAGCTCAAAGCTATCTCCTCCGACTTGGTAGGAAATGTGCATGATGCAAGGCTGAAATTAGTCTACTCAGCCTCTTCCCCGACGAACCAGGCCACATATATATCGTATAGCCGATGTGATATGTCTCGTCAGTAATACATAGCTCGAATGTCAAAAATCCTCTCCCACGGAAGAGAAAGAGGTGATTTTGTAGCATGTTTGATGCTGAGGATTCACAGAGATAAGTAGTCATCGGTTGCTGATGACATCCAGGTGTCGTGACATGCCAAGTCCTGATGAACCGGTGAGACAGGCAAAAAAAGCGATTGTATGAGGCCTCGTCTGTGGCGCAAGACGCATACAACAGTCTAAGGATACAGAATGCAAGAAAATAGCTGAAGTAAACATCGGGTGGTGGACGAGGAGATTGCAACGGAGACACCGTCAACGAGGAATAGATTTTTGGTAGCGTCAGGCACGGTCAAACCAGTTCAACAATCTCATTGCCCAGTATCAAAAGGAGCTATCATTTAGCGTCGTTCATCGTTAAAAAGAGCCCAAAATATCTAACCAGATCGCCGGTAATACGTACCATCGATCTAGCTAACCATCAGAAGCTCTTTTTTTATTTGGTCAATATGATAACTGTGCTACATTCATTGCTCCATTCATCACACTCTCTATATTTTCTAAGACCATGTCAATTCCGCGGTACATCCCAAACCATTCTGTGGAAGACGATATCAACAAACACGGAAATTGAATACTCTGTACTCTATCTAGCTCTATTCCACACCAAAACGCCTACCATGAAACCATATATATATACCATAAACTCATCGTGTCATTCACAGCTCCTCTTCCATAGTGCTACGGCGTCCATCCTCAGACTGAACACAAGTCCCACCGTCCTTGAAGATTTCAACCTCCTGCTCATCATCCGAAGTCCTTAATTGCATCGTGTACCTGATCAGTGGCCCACCATTCACCGCCTCCGAAACTTCCTCATCCGAAAGAGCGTCCTCCATAACAAGTTGATCTTCCAGTCCATCTACACAACTCCTCAAAGACTTAGAACCCAGATCACGGTTGTAGCAGTCTTTTGCGAGGAAGCTACACAACGGTCCATCTTCGACGATGTTGAGATCGATGTGACCGGTCAGTCTGGGCTTTTCGCTGTGCGTGTCGGTGGGAAGACGTAGATCGTTGCTGAACGATCGGGGGAATTTGTGGATGACGACTGCTGCTTCATTTTCGCTGAAGGGTAAGAAGGGTACGAATGTGGTTATACGACCTGTGACTGCTGGCTTCTGAAAGGTTTCAGCTGTTATGGATTTGGAAAAAGAGATGATTAATGGAAACGACTTACAGTGTAGAGTTGGACGAAGAGACGAGTCAGCTCTTTCTGAAGGAGCCTGATAGAAATCTCTTGGAAACAATACTTTTTGCTTTCCATGTGGTTCTCGTAGAAATTGGAGATTTCGTCAGAGCCCTTGTTTGACGCTAAGATCCAGACCGATCTGAACACATCCAGTGGCGAGCCTGTACGGCTGTCCTTACTGATCCCTATGGTATGTTAGTGCTCTTGCAAAGAAAGATAGGCAATGTAAACAGCCACACTCATCTCAAGCACTAAGCAATGAGATAATAAAGTTGAAAACTTACCAGAATCCATAATGGTAAGTAGAGATTCGTGGACTCTCTTCTCAGTCTTGCCAAACTCATCCAGAAAGACAACACATGATCTTTTGTCGTGCTCCGCAGGAAAGTTGTTGAGTGCAGGACCTCTGTTAGTATTGACATAACCTGGATGAGGGCCATGCAGATCCCAGGCAGTTGAGATCTTCGTCATGTTAATGTTGCACAGATCTGTGCCCAGAAGAGCACCCATCTGTTTGGCCAATTCGGTCTTGCCGTGGTCCAGATAAGCCTTCGAAAGCCATGACGAGCGGTCGCTTTCTGTCCATGGCATTGTAGGCGATGACTGTTTCCGTGACCAGCTTGAGCGCAGGGTCTTGGCCAACAAGGCGATATGTTAGACGTAACAGTTGTGAACATCTGTTCAGAGTCGCCATCTGTTTCTGTCGTTTCGATGGCGATTTGATACTGCTAGCACGGTTGAGAAGGTATCGAGTACTGAGATGGAGAGTCTTGATGAATCAGATACGATGTTTGTCGTGAAGCCATTTGGTGTGTTGAGAATCTGCTTTCTTGTCGGGAACGAGATGTTGTGCCGGACTCTTGACATAGTCAAGCCACATGTTTTCCGGAATGCACCTTGGGTTTGCACCATGTGAAAGTAGAACCGCAACCGTCCTGTCAACGTTCTCGAGTGTCCAGTAACTTGAAAGAATGGTCCATGCAAGCAAGGGAATACCAGCGGTGTCCTTGCCATTCGGACCGGCGCCGAATACTCGCAGAAGCTCCATGATGTCTGGTGAGTTCCTCTTCGCAACTATTAGAATAGGAGATTGTTGTCCATTACAAACCAGGATCAGTGCATTTTTAGCGGTCTTGCGATCGTAGCGGTTGAGATAATCCTTGGTACTGGCCGCGTCGACGTTTTGGACAATTCCAGCAGCTAGAGTGATACAATTGAAGGGATTCTTGACAGCTTTGGACAGATCCTTGGTAAGTAGAGGCTGGGTGGAAAGCTTAAGGATCGAGGTCAAATCTTCTGAGAGCTTTGAGGAGAACATGCTGACTGTGGTGTTTGTATTGCAAGGATACACAGAATACAGCTCGAGCAAACAACTCTTTCTTATACTTGTATACCTCTTAGAAGGAGCTCCAGAGCAGGAAAGACATGTCTTTGTAAGGAAACTGATATGAGAAACAATTCGCCTTCATCTCTAGAACATCGTGAGGCTCCCCGCTGACCTTCTTCCAGTGCTTGTGTTTCTTGTATATCCATCATTCGATTCGATAGAAATGTACCTTTAAGAGTCAAATTCAATACTATAGTTTTATGGCTCCTCAGTGGGCTTTTCTCGTTGATCCCCAATGTTTCTGTATATGGACAAGTAGATAAGATGGCATTGTGTTTGCTGGGGATTTCTCAAGGATCTTTGAGACCTACATCTGCTCGATGTTCTCGTACATGTGATGTCTCTGCGCTTAGTTGAGCCCAGTTCAATGAATTCTCAGCCAAAATTCAATCATCCGGTACTATACGTCCATGGTCAAGGCACGACCCAAGACATGAATCGACCTCTTAATCGACAACGCACAAAGACTCAAGACTTGAACGAATTCCAAAAGGTCAGAATGTCAATATGAGGAAGACATCAATCACACGATGACATCTCTGATTCGGTCAAATAACTGCAAGGAACTTCCTTCCACTCTCACACTCGTTGATTAAAAGCAATTTCCCGTAAGAATAAGCGAGTCGAAGTTCCCCAAAAGCGATCATGATACGCGAACCGTTTTGGCGATCGTCGGTTTTTTTGATAGCAGCCGATTTAAATGGCAGCCGCATGCCGTGGAGAAAAGCGTGGCCTGCCCTGAAAGTCGTGCAGATCTGATGACATAGCTGAGCCGTCACTGTAAGACCTGGCGTTGAGAACGGGTGCAGTAATGTGCTTGCGAACGGACTCATATCATGCTCCAGGTATCTTCCATTTCCGATACCACGCAAGGAATGTCTTCTGTTATCGTTACACGAGAGCAAATGTGTGCTTTTTCGCCCTGGTAGATGTTTTCTCTGCCTCGCACACAGATAATGCCAAAACTTAGACACTGACATTAGAAATCGTATAAACAGTGTACAGACACCTCCATATGCGGATCCGTCGCGAAAGCGGTACGCAAACCGTTCTCAAATTCCTCGCAGCGTCACCTTGCATGGGCATCCCTGCTCCAAGGCCTTGATCTGACTATGCAGTTACCAGCCTCTTTCTTTTCAGGAACTCCTCTTTTTAACCCGTCTCTGCGCCTCATATCTTGCTCGTAGATCCCCCTCTAGCCACATCCTTTCCCTTCTTCTTATCACTCGAACAAAACAAAACTTGCTTCGAAGTTATATCTATAATACTTATAACCATTTCAAGCTTTGACTATCTCAGAGTTACCGACAAAAATGGCTGAACAACAAGAGATACCCCTTCATGAGTTCGTAGCGCGTTTAGAGCATGTATGAATTTGGCAAAGAAGCTGACGATGCGATAGGTTGCTGTCCCGTGACATGGTCGACATCTATGTCGGCCAGGAGAACACACACTGGACCCTGCACGAGAAGCTACTCTGCCACCGCAGCAAATTCTTCCGCAACATCTTCCACGGCAAGGACAACAAGGACCACACCTTTGAGCTCCCGGATGAGGAGGACGAGCCTTTCCGTCTGTTCGTTGGCTGGTTGTACAGCGGCAACGCTCCTCCGCTAAAGGAAGAGAAGGACCTCAACACCCTCTTCGACCTCTACCTGATGGGTGAGAAGTGGCAGATCCGCGGTCTCGTGCTGGATGTCCTGAGAAGTGTGCGCAACTTCTACCGCGAAACCGACACTTACCCTGCTCTCCGCCGTGTGCAATACATTTACGCCAACACCGATCTCGAGTCTCCTATGCGTCAACTGCTCATCAGCAGTGTTGCTCGTAACCTTGTGACCAGCGACAACGGCATGCCTCCTCAGTGGGACAAGGCATTGAGGAAGAATGGTCAACTGGCAGTCGACATCATCATTGCCATGCAAAAGTGGAACTTGGAGAAGGACAACGTTCCGGACGCAAGAGAAGAGCCTGTCCAGCCCTTCCTCGAGGATTCGGAGCAAGCCAAGGGAAAGAAGATCGACGACGGTGAAACATCAGATGAGAACAACGAGCAAGAAGGAGAGGCAGAGGAGGGTGCCGACGAAGAGCAACAACAACAACAGGACGAGGAGGGTGATGAGAACCAGGGGGAGGACGAAGAGAACGAGCAGCAACCTGAGCAACAAGAGGAGTAAAGACGGCAAAGGACGGATTTCATTTGTTTGACGACTCATTTACTTCTTCCCATACTATCAGCGGTCAGTTTTTCAGAATACATAGTTAATTCATGACTTTAGCATTCTCCGGTTCAACTTTTGACTTCTTTCATTAATGTGCGACCGGAGCGGATGACTTATGATCAAAGTATTGACACTAGTCCTTGTAGACATTTCACAAATGCCATGTCTCCTTCTCACGACGCGTGTGACATTCTTGATGCCCAGTGCTAAGGCCACGGTGTCCTGGGATAACCAGTGCCACGTCGGTCGGCGTTTTGCTCAAGGCGAACCAAATTTGTGGTTTCCCAAAAGAGCTGGTATAGTCGGCAGAGTTGCACAAGCTGCAAAGAAAGGTGAAGTACAGGACTCGAGATAAAAAAAAAAAAAAAAAAAAAAAAAGAGAACGAGCCGTTACATGCGCCTGGGTGCAGGCATGTTCTTCTTTTCCTTGCCAGCGACCTTCTTCCTGCGTCTCTCCATAAGCTTTTCCCTGTCCTTGGACTTCATGCTGTTGAACTTTTCGACCAAGGCTCTCTGCTTCTGCTCGGATTTCTTCAGGTAGAAGGGGTTCTTGCCCTGTTTGATGGCCTCCTTTTCTTGCTTGCGATGCTCGCGGAGAACCTCTTGCTCGCGCTCCTTGTTATCACGGGCCTTCTTCTTGCTCTGCATACTCAACAGCTTGCGCTTGAGGACTTCCTTGTCATCTTCACTCTTGGATTTTTTGATGGCGGTTCTGAGTTCGTTCATCTCGGACTCTTCATAGTCGTTGAGGAAGGAGTATTGCTTGCTGAGTTTGTTGTCGTCTACAGGACCTCCTAACGGACCGAAGCGAGGGTCGCGAATGTGCTTCTTGGGCACTTCAATGACTTGGCGCTTGCGAGTGACCTGTCGATTTGAGGATTGCGAGGCGGGTGCGTGTTTGGATGTGCGCGATTTGGTAGGGCCTTCGTCGTCAGATTGATCGCTGTTGCTGCCAGAATCGCTCTCGTCTTCGCTGTCATCCTTGGCCGATCGTGAATTCTTTGCTGCAGGCTTGTCCTTGCTAGATGCTTTGTCTCGTCCAGATTTGGCCTCTTTCAGCTCTCGTAGACGAGCTCTGAGTGCCTCCAGCTTATCTTCTTGTCCAGTAGCGTCCTCGGGGCCTCGCTTGCGCTTCTTGGATAACGACTCTTGTGCTTTTGATAATGTGCCGAATGAGATATTGCTCAGTCTGTCCTTTGCTTGTTGCTCGTGGTCAGATGCAGCGCCTTCGTCGTCTGAAGTCAGGATTTGGTCGTCGTCGCCTTCGCCGGTCTCGATAACCGAAGGCGAAGAGTCATCTGAAATTTCATCGTAGTCGTCTTCGTCTTCGTGGACGTCAGCACGAGGTTTTACCGGGCGAGCGAGTGGCAATGGCATGATTATTATTTGATGAAGTGGATACGATAAGGGAATTTTTTTCCCAAACGCCAGGGTGATATGGCGGCGGACGAAGCTCGTGTCAGACTCGGACGAACCGTTGGCGGTGACTAGCGGAGCAAGCCAAACGACGGTCAGGCGATTCAGGCTTCCGCCGACGATTTTCCACGGTGAGTGAGTGACATAATGATGCCGTTCGAATCCCGATGCAGCGCAAACATGAGGTGTACTCGACTGTACTGCTGCTACTTTTTAATATAATTCCTTCCTTCGCTGCCATCCACTTCCTTTTCTCCTTCTGACGACATACACATATCGCAGACCAATCCCTCTATCTTATCAGCCTACTTTCCCATACCAACTCGCCCCTCCCCCACTCCATCCTTATCCAGCTTCTCAAACCCACGTTTAGTCCATCATGAAGATTCTCACAAAGGAGGAAGAGCAGGAGCACTACAAGTACGCAGCAATCGCCTCAATCCTACAGTCTTCACACCACTAACACTCAGTGTAGTGCCACAGTCAAGGGTGGAACCATGGGTGGTCTGGCCGGTCTTGCCGCTGGTATGGTCGGTGTCATTGGCGCCAGCAGAAGATATCCCGTTATTCGCGGCCTATCTCTGCCCTTCCGTGCTTTCTTGGTGACCAGTTCCGGAACATTCGCAGGTACGCAGCTCAAACCCCGTCTTCCCTCTCCACTCTGTCCCGGCTCGTCTAACAAGAAACCCGTCTGCAGCCATCATCTATGCCGATCGCTACTCGCGCTCCTACGAAGCTAGCCGCCACCCCGAGAAGGAGTACACCGACCAGCAACAAACGATACAGGAGCAGATCGAGTCCCAAAAACCCTTCAAGCAGCGCACCGTCGACTGGGCTTCCAAGAACCGCTACAGCATCGTCTTTGGCTCGTGGGTCGCCTCGATCGGTGGAGCTTTTGCCATTGTTGGCCGTAATCCTTACCTCACAGGCGCACAGAAGCTCGTCCAAGCTCGTGTGTACGCTCAAGGTTTGACGCTGGCAGTCGTCATTGCCAGTTTGGCCCTTGAGGCAAAGGACCGCAACCAAGGAGAGGGCCGCTGGGAGACTGTCAAGGTCTTGGACCCCAACGATCCCACTCACAAGAGAATTGTCGAGAAGAAGATTCACCACGAGCGTTATGCTGGTGAGGATCAATGGATGGGTACGTTTTTGCTGCTGACTTCGACCGTCGCGTGACCTGGCTAACTTTATTTTTTGTAGACATGGTTGCCGCTGAGGAAGACCGTATGAAGGAGCGTGAGACTGCCATTAAGCAGCGCGAGGCGACTGAGCACAAGCAGGACAGCAACAAGAAGGCCGCTCACAAGGACTCTTAGAGTCTGCTGACTTGCCTGTCTCTCTCCAGCCTCACCTTGAAACGCTTCATTCAAAACTTACACAATTCACGACATCACTGAAAACCGCAGGGCGGTTACGCATTGTCTCGCACCAACAAGACATGTCTGTTCAATGCATTGGTTTAGAAGATATTGTACGATAGTCGAACAAATGATCAATTAATACACTACTCTACACCTTTTGATGCTCACACCTCTATTGTCCTCATTGTCATAAGACATGTCGTATTACTATTATCAGAACAGATGACCCTCGCCGGATCGTAACTGTGTCCCACACTAGACGGGGCCAACAGAGAGAACAAAAGGAAAACGCCATGATAGAGTAGAACAATTTTTGCGCAAAGAAATGTCGGCCGTTACCATCATACATATGCTCCTGTCCGCATGATCAAATCCCGCGTCCCATCATACAAAGGAAAGAGGATCTTGAAAGTTGTTACACACATGATAAGATTACAGAAAGAAGCAAGAAGAGTGAGGCTTCCGGCAGTCGTGACAGCGATGGACTGTCGCCGACCTGGGAAGAAAATGAAATGGTCATCATGACTGCGTGTAGTCGTAGGCGATTCTTCTGCGCGACGGACGCCGAAGGCCCAATTATGTTTGCCGATGTAAGAGCAAGGTAGAAGAGAGAAAAGTCGATGTAGTTGATGATCATGGCCTGGGACGAACCTGGACAACGTCCTCGTCTTGTGGTGACAATATGTTCGGATAATGCGAACGGCTAGGCTGACTCGGTGGAAGTTTTGGAGGTGGAGCGGCCTCTGGCCGTGCTTGTTGTTGGCCTGCTTCCTTGTCAGAGTTTGGTGGTCTGCCTCGCCTTCGCTTGGTCGAAGAGGAATCGGACTCGCCTGCGCTGGGAGGGCGTTCGCGCGGTTGTTGCGGTGCCATGGCAGCCTGGGCAGCTTGAGCTGCATAACTCACTGCCATGGAAGGCCCAGCTACGACATTACTGCTACTGTTACTGCTTTGCAATTCACGCTTGGGTGGTGCGAGTAGCTCGCCTCGAGCCATGGCGGCTTCCCTCTCCGCGGCCTTTTGCGCGTTGGAAGGTCGTCCACGTTTTTTCTTTGGTGGCTCATTTTGTTGACTCAGCATATTACCGATACCCGGCAAGGGTGGTTTCGGTTGTAATGGTCGTCCACCGGCAAAGGAGAGCTGATCCGGGCTGAAAGGTCGTTTTAAAGTCGAAGACAGGTTTGACTCATGAAGGCTCTGCGACCTGACGTGACCAGACATGGCGCCCGTCGGTCCAGACTGGTTTACGCCATTGAACCAGCTCATACATTGATTAAGAGTGCGCCCTAAGCATGTGATATCAGTCAAGAGGTCGATCGCTCCACGCAATGACAGCACTATACTCTACCTCTGGGAAGCGCCACATTACCCCAATCAGGACGGATACTGTGATTGCGAATGAACTGGAGAAGTACTTCAGGACGAATATTGCCAGCTTTGATGATCTCTGCCAGAACTTCGACTTGCTCATGCTGATTCAGGTTCAGGTCCCGTGGGTCCATTCTGTGACAAGCCTGAGGAGTAATAGAGAAGAAGGGAAGAAGGCGGACATGTATTACGAAAGTGGATAGGTAGCCAAGTCAAAGAATTGAAAAGGGAAACGAGTGCAGCTGGTGAAACGAAAGTGCGTCAGTCAGAATGGCAAGGGCAAGAACGAAATGAAAAGAGCGCCTGCCATAAGAGTAGAGCTCGACGAAAGGAAAAGAGGGAAAAAAACTTCGAAAGGCCAGGGCTGCTCTGGTCATTGAGACATCGGAGAGAGATAAACGACGCGAACAGAGATCCAAGGGTGGAGAATGCAAAGAGTCAAGGCTTCAGAGGGCTGGGAAAACCGATCTAGAGAGCGAGGTGGATGCATGTACCTGCAGCTTTAGCTGCGCATCTTGCTGCAAGATGTCATGCTCCGGCAAGGGCCTGAGATGCCACCAATCCGGGTTGGGCAAATACTCGTACTGGCTTCTTACATGCTCTCTTGATTTCCTGCGACGGGCCATGTCCAACTCAAAACAACTATTCATGGCTGGTTGTGAAGCTGGGTCACTGAAAGCTGTGGGAAAGGCACGACATGGGGAGGCTAGAGTTAAAGTTACGGGTCAACGCACTGTTCAAGACTCCAGTTCATGGATGAAACAGCTCGGCATCTACAACTCGCCGTCCTCGCATGAATTGTTGTTGCTCGCCTTTGATAAGTCTTCTGCATACTTCTATGCAGACCATGACATGCACTCCACAAGACATGGGGTCGTCGTATCTGAGAAGGGAGATGTTATCTTGAAACATCACCACGGACAACCTTGCTCTATCAATCGAATAACGAACCGAGGGACAGCACGCGCCAACCTTGTTCCGAGAACAGACTGCCAAATGAACCTTCCGGTAGTCGATAGGCGAGAGGTCATGTCGCAATAATGCTCGTCAACTGCTACGGGCAATTCGCAAATTACTTGGATTCGTCATTAACGATCCAAATCCTTGAAGCTGCTTGGATGAAGAGGGATCATGGAAATACTACCTGACCTTGCACCCTAGAATGGGGTTCTATTGGGTCACAGAATACTCGAGGAACGGGAATCTGCAGCAGACCAAAATGTCGGAACAATCGTTCCTGGCTGCACTGGAAATCTCGGAGCCGCCCTGGACTTATCAGCGTCGCATCAGGACTGCATAAAAGCTGCATTGCATGGCTCTAGAAGATACGATGCGTAGCGTCAGGCGTTGATGTTTGATCTTCACTTGGATAAAATCCTCCTAGAAATTAAAATCCTCTTGTTGAGAACGAATGGGTCATCTCCAAAACAGAAGGCCGGCTAAATTCAGACTCAAGGTTGATTATTCTGGAGCCAAGCTCGCGATAAGAGCTTGCTATAGATACTACCATGCCTATAAGCAGCTATGACTCTCGCTTCGCTAATCTCTAACTCGTTACTTGCAGAGCCCAGTAAGTAGTGGCAAATTTCGATCATGGTTGTTGACAGACTAACGTAGTGACTTTGTTACATGGCATCCCGTTGTCTCGTCGGAAGACGAGAAAAATGACCACTACTCAGATCTTCGAGACAGCCGGACTTGGCCTTTTATTCCGTCCATTCCGTACATGCGACTTCGTGCGTAAGTCTCGAGAAGCTCTTCAATCATCCTCTTCCGTCATACAGCCAGGACGTCTTGAGGCAGGAAATTGTTTGCGAAATAACATTTTCACTGAAAGCAACGCTATACAGTAGGTCGTCGAAGATGGGAGGAGGGATAGACATGAATGTCATCGACTTCCGGGGTTTTGCCGAAACGTGTGGAGTGGACTCGTGGAGTTGCGAGAAAGATGTTCTGTCTGTCGAGTGCCTTCCCGACTACCTATTGAGCCAGAGCTCCTTCGCCAGTCAGTCCCCTTTGTCGCCCTTCACAGCTTGACGTTGAGTCCGTTGCGGAGTAATGGACAGAGCTTAGCCATAGGCACGATACTCGTACGGAGTGCATAGATTTCGAGTATGTGATTTGCCATCAAACAGTAGATCATGATCTAAGTCATATCAAGGACAAATACATGCGACTAGGCGATTGAGGCCATTCCACATTATACATCACACGTTCTCGTGCACATGCTACCTTCGAACCATCCTTTGCGACCTTGCCGACGACTTTCATAGACGCCTCACGCGCCGTTTGTCGCACGCCATCAGTCTCTTGTTGGCCTTGACCAAAGTAGCCCTGACCAGCATCAGTCACCCTTTGCTTTGACGAAGAGGCATAACGAGACTTCGACTCGATTCCACAAGACTCTGTTGGCAGTGAGGCATGCGTGTTGGCCGCGCTCAAACTATCAACAAATCTGGGGCTGCGTAATTTCTGCCCACCTGCTCACCTCATCAACGTCCTTCGCTCGACGACGCGCACCCTTCCGTCACCAAACCCAGCACCACCTCAGGCCATGCCTGGTTCTCGAGAGAGTAGAGACAGGAGCGTCACGTCGCAAGTAGAAAAGATGGAGATTGCTCGAGATGGTGCCGACACAATACCGAAGCGCGAAAGCTCATTGGGTGTTGAGGATGACCAGACACCCTCTGGCGGCGCCCTACATGCGTTGCGCACCACCAAGAGAGAAACGTCGGCTTCCCAGCCGCCGAGCACTGCACAGTCACCCATGGTCAAAGACGAGCAGGAAGAAACAATAGGTGGCGACCTGACGGTCAAGGTCGAGCCCGGCAAAGCCCCTAAGCTCTCGCGGACCATGTCGCACAAGGTCGTCGCACAACCACCACAACTTTTTTCGCATCTGCCTGACGCGACCGACGATGCCACTGCGACGTTCGATGTCTTGTCCGATTGTACCTATGCAGCTAAGCATTTGGGCACCACCGAGCACGCCCTCGAGTGCGATTGTGCGGAAGAGTGGGGTATGTGAATCCAATCTCGTGCAAATGCCACGTCCTCTGCAGAACACTGACATAACAATAGATTCACAAACACAATCTAATCATGCGTGCGGTGAAGATTCGGATTGTATCAATCGCGCCACCAAGATGGAATGTCCAGGGGGCTGCGGCTGTGGAGACGGCTGCGAAAATCAGCGTTTCCAGCAAAAACGCTATGCCCATGTCTCGGTCATCAAAACAGAGAAGAAAGGCTTTGGCTTGCGTGCCAACAAGGACCTCAAGGCCAACGATTTTATTTTCGAATATATTGGTGAAGTCATATCAGAACCCGCCTTCCGCCGACGGATGCATCAATATGACCAAGAAGGCATCAAGCACTTCTACTTCATGTCTCTCAACAAAGGCGAGTTTGTCGACGCTACAAAGAAAGGAAACCTCGGCAGGTTTTGTAACCACTCCTGCAACCCCAACTCATATGTCGACAAGTGGGTCGTGGGTGAGCGGCTCCGCATGGGCATCTTCGCCGAGCGTGCCATCAAGGCAGGAGAAGAGCTCACCTTCAACTACAACGTCGATCGCTATGGCGCTGACCCTCAGCCGTGCTACTGCGGCGAGCCTAACTGCTCCGGATTCATTGGTGGCAAGACTCAGACTGATGACCGTGGCATCCAGCTCTCGGCTAGCATGCAAGTCGCCCTGGGTATCAAAGACAATGAAGACTGGGAGAATGCTGTACAGACCAAGAAGCCGCGGAAGAAGAAGGCGTCCGAGGATGACGAGGAGTACGTCGACAGCATCGAGCTTAAGTCTCTCGGTCTTGGAGATGTCGTCAACGTCATGAGCGAGCTGTACAAGGATCAGGAGAAATGGATTGTCGTCAAACTCTTGAACCGTGTCCAATCCTGCGAAGACGACAGAGTTCGCTTCAAGGCTGCCAAGTTGCACGGTTACAATGTCTTCAACAAGCTTCTCAAGACATATCTCGATGATAGAAACATCCTGTTGCAAGTCTTCGATGTTCTTAACAAGATTCCACGATTGACTCGCAACAAGATTGCCGATGCCAAGATCGACGTTACTGTGCAGAAGTTGGTCGAGCATGAAGATGAAGAAGTCAGGTTACAAGCCACTCGGATTCTGGGCGAATGGAACAAGCTGGAAATGGGATACCGAATTCCTCGAGTAAAGAGAGATCCAAATGCCGTGGCACAGGAGAAGAGACTCGATCGTCCAGAACGCAAGAACAGAGATCGAAGTCGGTCAAGGTCACGTTCAAAGTCTGTAGAAGCACCCAAAGGACCCTCGAACAAAGCAACGCCGTCTGGACCACGAGGAGGCGCATCGCATAGGGGCTTTCATCACGGTGGTCCTCGTCCTCCCTTCCGTCAACGACCTTCTCTTGGCGAGCTTCCACCTGGTTGGTACGAGGCAGTCGCACAGAACGGATCTAGATACTACTATAACGCTACGGGTGCGACAACATGGCAACGGCCTACACAGTCGGCGCTGGGTGCGCCCGTGCCTCCACCACCCCCTCCCAAGGCTGTTTCGCACCAGCAAGCACTGGACGATCTGATCAAATCGGTGCTACTCAAGAAAGACACTCTTGGTACAGACAAGCCATCTGCCACAGCAACGCCAACAGAAACTCCGGCCAAGGAAAGTTCTGAGGATAAGTGGCGCTCTTTGCCCGAAGAAAAACAGAAGAAGATTTACGAGAACACTGTGAGTGTTACCGGGAATTATCTCAATGTCAAACGAGGACTGACCGTGTTTAGTTGTTACCTACCATCATGTACGTTGTGAACAAGTACAAGAACAAGCTGGAGAGAGACGAACTAAAGCGCTTTGCTAAAGAGGTGAGCAGATGAGATTGCAAACAGATCTGAACTCGTGCTAACATAGAGATAGGTCTCCAAGAAGCTTGTCAACTCGGACTTTAAGAACAAGCGTGTACAAGATCCCCACAAGATTGAGGCCAAGCAAGAGAAGGCCGTCAAGAAGTACGTGACCGAGTTTTTCGACAAGGCGGTGGTCAAGAAGTCGCACGACAAGCGTGGGGCACAAACAACTGCTTCGGCGCAGGAGGGCGCGAGCACAACACCTACCGGATCACCCAAAGTCACAAACGACGACGATGACGAACCCACAGGCGTATCTGCCGAGGACGAAGAGAGTAAGATTTCTTCCATGCTGGGTGACGGTCTTGTCAGTCCAACGACGTTGAAGCGCAGACGGGACGAGCAGGGCATGCTTGAGGCGGCAGAAGGTGAAGATGGATCTGGTAAGAAAGCAAGGGTTGACGCTCCTGCGCCCCCACCACCTCCACCGCCACCACCAGCTGAAGAGGAGATGTACGAGAGTGAGATGCAGGGAGTGGAGGAAGCTGGCGCCGCCGAAGGTTTCTCGATCAAAGGAGCAGCCAACGGACTCCGTGTGACAAAGTCGACAGAGAGCCCGATGCAAGTAGCAACACCACCTACAACTGGCAGCCCGGATGACGAGGAGCGTGATCGCAAACGCAGAGAGTTCAGTGGTCTTAATGCTGAGCGAATGAAGCATCTGGGGCTCTTGGATGGAGCGGACGAGCGATGATATTGGTAGTGGGTGTATTGGAAGAGGGAGAACGAAAAAGCATTCACGTGGTCTGGAGATGGCACTTTGGCGTTCTGACAAGGCATGACAGTGTAGCAGGGGTCGGAGTTGAGGATGGACGATAGATGCGGTTTCGGAAGTTGAGACGAGAACAAACCATTGGAATCGAGGACTGCAAGGAAAATGAGAGACTCTTGCACACGACAATCCATTTTTTTCTATTTGACATGTCGCATAGGACGGACAATTATGAGCACGCTCAGTATGGTTGACTTCTCACGACTTTTTGCATCCAATCTTGCTGTGTTTGGTGGTAGAGATGGTCATGAGACGTAATTTTGTACGTAAAGCAGACCCTTGGAGGACAGGGTCCAACGAAGAAGGTGAAGAGCGAGGAGGCTGATCCCTGACGGGTTCGGATAGGCCTTCCCCACAGGGCAAGGTCGGGGGCGATAAGCGTAGGCGTACTGTATCGCCTATCAGCGGAGCAGTTCAAGGAAAGATGAGTCGACGTGAATAAATAGAGGTGGGGAAACAAATGTTACGAATGTTCCTTCCCCTCTTGCCTTGTGCTTCATCTCCTCTCTCCTTTCTGTCTGCCTCTCACGCTTGGGTGTTGGTCTGGCCTTGGAAGACTGATAAGCACTGATTGACAAGTCGGAGGAGAAAGCTACCCCACTGAATACTCCGCAATTGGACTCGATTCTACTCTCCAGATTGGACGCACAATAAAGTACAAGTACCTTGAAGAAACACAACTCCAGGAGAGTCCAAGAACGAGCTCATAATACAAGATGGCATCGCTCCTCCGCAGTACAGCCCGTCTGGGGGCTTCTTCCCTTCGCCCCAGCGCACGCTCACATCTCGTATCGAGTCGCCGAACACTGGCCAGCCAGACGGACCGCAAACAAGCCACTGCTGCCGCTGCCAGATCAGTGGCAGACAACTATGGCCAATCGTTCTTCCCCGACGAGCCCACTGGTCCCATGGTGCGGACACAGATCCCAGGACCCAAGAGCAAGGCCGCAATCATGCAGCTGGACAAGGTCTTTGACACTCGCAGCTTGAACATGATGGCCAACTACCAGGACAGTTTCGGCAACTACATTGCTGACCTGGACGGCAATGTCCTGCTCGACGTCTATGCTCAGATTGCCTCCATTCCTGTTGGCTATTCCAACCCATCGCTCCTACTGGCTGCCACTTCCAAGGAGATGGCATCGGCCATCATCAACAGACCTGCCTTGGGTAACTTCCCTCAGCATGACTGGGCCGACATCTTGGAAAGCGGCATCTTGCGAGTCGCTCCCAAGGGCTGCGATCAAGTCTTCACAGGCCAATCTGGTAGTGATGCCAACGAATTGGCATTCAAGGCAGCCTTCATGTGGAAGAGAGGTCAGCAACGCGGTGGTGCCAACGTCGACTTCACCCAGCAGGAGATGGACACAGCCATGGACAACCAAGCCCCTGGCGCCCCTCAACTCAGCATTCTTTCGTTCAAGTCGGGCTTCCACGGCCGCATGTTCGGCTCCCTGTCCACCACCCGCAGCAAGCCCATCCACAAGCTCGACATTCCTGCCTTTGACTGGCCGCAAGCCCCATTCCCCATGCTCAAGTACCCTCTTGATCAGCACGCCGAAGAAAACGCTCGCGAAGAAGCCCGTTGTCTCGAAGAGACCGAACGTGTTATCAAATCATGGCACCTCCCACCCGCTGCCGTCATCATCGAGCCTGTCCAGTCTGAAGGTGGTGACAACCACGCCTCACCGGCCTTCTTCCGCGGCGTGCGCGAGATCACTCGTCGCCACGACATCCTTATGATCGTCGACGAAGTCCAAACCGGCGTCGGTGCGACCGGCAAGTTCTGGGCTCACGAACACTGGAACCTCGAAGACCCTCCGGACATGGTCACGTTCTCCAAGAAGGCACAAACAGCCGGTTACTACTTTGGCAACCCGGAACTGAGACCCAACAAACCCTACCGCCAGTTCAACACATGGATGGGCGACCCAGCTCGCGCCATCCTCTTCCGTGCCATCATCAACGAGATTGAACGTCTGAACTTGGTCCAAAACACCGCCGAGACGGGCGATTACCTGTTTTCTGGACTCGAAGGATTGGCGCAAAAGTTCCCAGAAGAGATTCGGAATCTGCGTGGCAAAGGCCAAGGCACCTTCATTGCTTGGGACAGTCCCCGTCGTGATGAGGTCTTGGCCAAGGCAAAGGGTGTCGGCATCAATGTTGGTGGTAGTGGTGCAGCGGCCGTCAGATTGAGACCTATGCTCATTTTCCAGAAGAAGCATGCGGATATCTTGCTCGAGGGTTTGGAGAAGGTGTTTAAATCGTGAGCGGGATGGCTCTGGTGACTGTTTTGTTTGGCTGTGGGAAAAGCGAAACTGCAGTTTGCGTGTGAAGGAAGTAGTGAGTAATGAAGTTTATGTATTAGTTGATAGGAACATGATATGTCATGAATTTTGCAGTACATGTCAATGTCTGAATGGCCATGATTGCAAAGAAAAAAAAAAGTTGAATGCTTCGAGCAATGTGTAATTGAAGTCGTATCTTGAAAATCAGCTCGGTTTCTACACGAGTCTTGTGGTATCTCATTTTCATAAATTTCGTAACATATCATTCCGTACTCCCTTTTTCTCTCTCTCTCTCTCTCTCTCTCTCTCTCTCTCTCTCTGTGTCATACACCAGATTTCTTAATCCTAGGCGTAGGCGTCCAATTCTTCTTCCCCTTCCCCTTCCCTCCATCCGCTCCTCCAAAAAGTCCTCCATTCCTCCCCGGCGTACCACCTATCCTCTGAGCCAGAGCCCTAGCCGCAGGAGTCATGTTGCCCACCCCAGGCGTCCTCGACCCTCTGACAACCGGACTACTGGCGAATTTCGGTGTCGGCGTCCTGCCCTGTCCAGTCTCTCCCCTCAAGAACTCCAACCTTGCACCTGTTTTCCCGGGTTTCCTCCTCGTGGCATTCGACTTGTCGACCAAACGATGGTGAATCTCTTCTCTTTTGCTCTTGGCTTGCAGTTTGAACGGGTTGTTGTCGGCGTCTGGGTCGTAGGAGGGTAGTAATGCGAGGGCGGAAGCGCGTTCTTCGGCTTCGACTTGGGATTCCGGGACGGGTTGGCCGGGTATCTCGTGGGGTAGGGGTGTCGCGTCGACGAAGGAGTAGCCGTTCACGCGCGGGGTCTCGGCGCCGGTGTAGGCTGTCGTCGAAGTGTCTGAGGGTTGAGGGCGGCCGGCTATCGCTGCGTCGATTGCTGAGATGGAGGGGGAGGCGGGGATTGTTGGGGAGTCGGTGTCTGATGTTGTTGTGGGGAGGCGGGTTGAGGTGTAGGAGATTGCTTTGGGAGGGGCGAGGGAGGCTGTTTGGGCGGCTTGGGCGATGGTCTCGTGCGCGTCTTCTATGCCGTCCGGACCGAACATGAAGCTGTTACGAGGGCCTTGGCGGTTGGGGAAAGAGTCGTAGTTTGCGCGACGGTCGTTGAGATCTTGCGAAGGGCGTTTGACGAGTGCCGTCGAAGAAGGAGCCTTTTGATCCAGTAGTCTTTGCTGGGCAATTTGCTGCTTTGAAGGTAGTTTGTTCCCGTTGTGCATAAAGGCGTATTTCTCGGCTCTCTTCTGGTTCTGGCGATCGAGTAGGGCGTTGAAAGACTCGTTGTCCTCGGATGTGTATTTGGCCTGGAAGGCACCCAAAGATAGCGACGTATCGACTGGTGGCTTTGCTGCTTCCGAAGCGGCCACTGAAGGAGCAACACTGGGCGTTCTTGAGGGAGTGGCGCCCTGCCATCCGCGCGGTGTTTGACTGACACTCGGGGCGAAGCTGGTGCCTCTCCTCGCCCGTGGACCGGGAGTCATGGCTTGATGTAATTTGCGCCCGGCATCGCGGATCCAGTCGTTGTTGTTCGAATCCAGCGCTTCCATGTACTCTTGTTGTGCTTCGGATTCCAGCAGACCGGGGAAGAAGTCGCGGGCGATGATGTGTGACACGGCGTCGGTATACACATCTTCATCCACTACCTGTGATGGCCTCTTGATTCTTTTCGGCGCTGGCGGAGGCGGCATGAGTTGTGTGTCGGCATTGCGCTTAGTGAGCGCTTGTGATGATGGCGATGCCATGATTGCCGTATATCAATCAGACATGAGAGAGGAGAAAGAAGCAAAGTTGCTACAGCCGTCCGTTGGTCTGCCCCACTGTTGCCTGCAGTCATGATTTGATTGATTAGATCATCCTTATCTCTTGGCCCCCTTGCACTTCTCTTTCTTTCACGTGCAAATCCACGACCAATCTTCTCTTCAGGAACAAACAAATATATCAAAAACAAAAAAAAAAATGTCTAAGAAGGATGAGAATTCCGGCCAGACAATTCCAGGAGCGGACACAGATATTACCATGCAAGATGTAGACACCAAAAAAAAGACCAAACGCAAGAGAACCCCCAAACCCTCGTCCACTCTTTCTTCATTCACGATACGCAACCCCCAATGGTCATACATGCATCTCAGCCTAATATCGTCAGCTTCGACATTGGATGACTTGACAGCGCACATGTTTCTCCGTGCCGCTCTTTCGCAATTTCTAGGCTTGCATGGAACCGCCATACCAATCGACATTCTCAAGGTCGATCAACAAGATGTCTGGATCAGAGTACCACGAGAGGACGCGAGTGCTATCGTTATTGCTGTTGGTGGATGGGTTGGCAAGGGAGGTGAGGGGTGGAGGGTGAAGCATTCCGCATGTTGGGGTCCGGATTTTGGTGCCAATACGGGTATGGATTTGTTCGATACTTGAGAGATTACTCTCTTTCCGATCGTGCGAAGAAGACACATCTGCCGACCAGAACGACGGCAGTACTATGACTGAAACCCACAAAGCTGTTTGTTTCAAGGCGACGCTCTGGTAACACCACCCGTACGACACCTGCAGTATCGCTAGACGCTGTCACGAGCAAATATCGAGAACTATGCTTTCTTTACAGCACAGAATCACAGGTTCTACGGCCAATCGGTTCATGGCTTGCATCTCACACGATCGTGGATCTACAAGAGCAAAATTCTGTGCATTAGTCTGTTGGCACGTACAGCTATATCGATACGACTGCAGTAAAGCTGTTCCGGGTGGTCTATTGGAGGTCCGGTCATTATAGAGGCCTGAGGACAGATGTGGTCTTGCATCTGAAAAAGATGGCAGGAAAAACAGTGCTCTGTCTCGACACGGTAGACATTTGTCAGGTGGCCACACAGATGTCAACATTGTCTTTGACGACACAATCTCATCTCAAGACCCCCTCGACTCTTACTCAGAATTCTCAACTGAATTTCCATGACAAATGCTGTCAGTCAATCTCTATCTATTACCAACCTACATAACAAAAACTGCACCTCCAACAATCTCACTGAGCTTTCAAAGGCGTGACCTTGACATCAAGACCACCCGTAATTCTCGTAACAATACCAGGCGTAATCTTGACCTCCATATTCTCATCCACCAAAACACTGTCATAAGCCAGAACCCAAGCAGCCAACAAACAAGCAAATTCGCCCTTTGCAAAGCTCGCACCGATGCAACCACGGGGACCATGTGAGAAAGTCAAGTTTGCGTAATTACTCTCGGCACCTCCTGAAGCATTGGCTCTACCGCTCTCGTCAAGCCATCTGTCAGGGTTGAACTCGTCAGAGTCTTCGCCCCAAAGCGATGGCAAGTGGTTGGTTCCGTGCTGAGAAGTGAATATCATTGTACCTTTGGGTACGAATTGATTGCAGATAGTTGTGTCTCTTTGGGCAGTGCGCAGGGTGGCCGGGACGGGCGAATAGAATCTGAGAACCTCGCTGCAGACGGCTTGGAGGTATGCGATCTGGTCGATTTGCTCCGCAGAGACTTGACTTTCGGTATCTCTGATGTTGGGCAGGTTTGCGGCCTTCAATTCTTCGCGAAGTCTCTTGTGGACATCAGGATGTTTGCAGAGGGCTAGAAGTGCCCATGTCATCGCCGTCGCTGTGGTTTCGTGGCCGGCTGCAAGGAATGTCATGAGTTGGTCTATGATGCCTTGGTTGGTGAATCCTCCGCTCTTCAGAGCAATGCCGAGGATATCGATATCATCGACGACTTCTTTGGAGCTGTCTTTCTCGGCAGCAGCCAACTTTGCTCTCTTCTGGTTAATCAAATCTATGCCCATGGTCTGCAACATGTTCTTTGCCTTGGCAATTTCGTAGTTGCGTGGGAACGGTAGCCTTCTCGTCAACCAAGATGGGAAGAAGGTATTGAGGCCTCCAAGAATACGTGCTTGACGGTCTTGTGCGAATATGGTTTGGTAGCTCTGGTACAGCTCATTGCTCTCGTCCTCGATTGCATTGAAAGATTGACCAATGCCTGCAAGACCGATGATGTCCAGGGTGGCTCTTGAGGTCCAATGGTCGACGCTTACAGTATTGGAAGCATTTGATCCGCTAGTCTTGTCCTTCTCAGACAACTCCTTGTCAATGCCCGAGATCATGTCCCGAGCCTTTGTCCAGAACACCGGGTACAAATTCTTGATATGGCGATATTGGAAAGCCGGGAGAAGGTTCTTGCGTTGGTGTTTGTGCTCGTCGTTCTCAGTCAAGAGTAGACCACTGGTTCCCAAGATACGAGAAATACCGGCCACAATAACCGGTGGCTTTATCAAGTCATAACTTTTCGAGTTCAACGCGTCAGACAATGCTTTCGGGTTGGTGAGAAGAAGCCACTCGGTATTAAACAAGGTTCTGTAGTAGATGAGGCCATCGTTGGGAATGTCTCGCATCCATTGAGCTTGTGGTTTTCCAATAGGCTCAGTCAGCATACGATAGATGTGGCCTAATATGAGTGAGGGCTGCTTCGGTTGTGGCAGGTGGCGAAGCGGGCTGAAGAAGAAGGGATAGATGAAGCTCAACCATATGAATCTTGGTATGAACACGGCCAGGAACGCGACCATGGTAGTCTGCCATTTTGAGTCATGTAACAGATGTCCAGGGGTCACGATCTCAAGGACATATGGCAGACCCGCTGCCACGAGGAGTATCGCACGTTTGGGGACGGACGATGCCATGTTTTGCACGCCTTGACGTTGGAAAACGTGTGTGAAAGTGGAGTATCTGAAGCTTGCAAAGTATGACAATGTAGTCCAGACAAAAATTAATCTCAGATCAAGTTCATCAAAAGATTACCCCTAGGCAGACAAATTGATGAAGGGAGAGAATGGAAACATTTCTTGATGATCCTTCACAGCCTCATCTCACATGAGATGCTGATAAGCCTAATTGGGCTAGATCCTTCTGCGGCTCTATCCCAATAAAGCTAGATCGTCATCGCTGCAAGAGCTCTTGATACGCCGAACACCTCGATTCGCCTTTCGCATCTCTCGTCAAAAACTGACTGTGTATATATACACTGTAGGTATCTTTTATTATATATACAGCCGCGTTTCCCTTTGATGAAATGTAAATGAAGTATCGGAATGGATACTTACCGCTTGTACATTGTAGACCGATCGTTCAAGATGAGCACTCCATTGACCTCTCTATGGAAAATCCCCGGCATGTGAACGGTAGGCGAAAGTTATGTTTTGTCCCAAGATTATGCATACCATGCTCACTGAGCTCTGAGATAGATGATTTCAAATTGTTGCTGGACAATGCCATGTCCCGCGGTGCAGTTGAAGTCTGCGAGCTTGACAGCTCATCAATCACTCCATGTTGACTGATTGTCATATGCAACACAATATACGGGTGCAGCTCAACAGCACAAAAAATGCATACATACATATGTATGTATGTACATGTGCTTCCCACATGGCATCTACGTGTATCAGATATCAGTATGCCACGTCACATGCAGATGTCATGGCACTTTAAAGAGTGTCGGGAGATGAAGCATTCTGCATACAATTGTGAATGTCTACTGCTGATGTTGACAATACAGAGATATCCATGCAGAAACCATCCTCAAACCGTGCAAGACTGTAGCACTTATGCACTCGTCGTGTCTATCCATCGTGGCTTGACTACACCTAAGAGTAGTTGGAAGCGGCAGTAACAATGACATCGCTAGCCTGCTTGACATTCTTGACAACGACCGATTTACCACCGTTGCTGGTGACTCTGATCCATGCAGTGGCAGCACCAGTACCGCTAGAGATTTCGAAGAAGTTGTAGGTCTGTCTATTGGCGGCTTTCCAGGTCTTGCCACTGTCGGAGCTGACCTCGAGCTTAGAAGTACGATCATTGCCGTTGACGACCTGGGCGGAGAACCAGAACTGAGAAGTGCCAGACTTGAGGTGGACCTGCAGAGGAGTGGTGATGGGGCAAGCGACGTAATCCCAAGTGATGGGAATGATACCCTTGCTTGGGTCGGCAAGTACCTTGAAGGCATCAGGGTAAAGGTCAAGGTGGTTCGCGCCACAACCAGGGCATTGATCGGTGATCTAGGATGAGTATAAGTATCATGTACAATAAACAATATGTACTGAGACTGACCATGGCAGTGATGGACTTGCCACCAGACGTGACCTTGACACATCCACCGCAATTGGCAGAGTTGGCCCAGTTGGAGTCGGAAAGGGCAGTGCCATAAAGACCAGAGGGAAGAGTGTAGGTGCTGAAAGAGCAGGTTCCACCCTGGGTGTTGCCACCGTAGAAGGTGGCCTCACCAGACAGCGAACGCTTGATGGCGACACTGGCATTTTCGGAGACAGGCAAAGCTGCACCAAGGACGGTGGAAGCCAAAGCCGAGATGGCAGCAAGAGTGGGGATAGAGAACTGCATCTTGAGATGAATGAACAGAATTTTATGACAGAGCCTGCTGCCTTGGAACGGTATGTGTGTAAAGAGTGACTTGAAGGGTATATCGAGGAGATGAGAAACAGGCAAAGAAGAAACATGCAAACCTACGAGAGTACTTTATATATGAGATGGTACATGTCATGACATTAGAATTGAACAAAGACGATGAAGTAGGTATGCGCTGGAGAGTGGAGATTAGAGTATCCATGCATACTGGTTTCATGTCCTGTAGGCGAGGCAGCGATTTTAAGCAGTTGAGGGCTAGCCTAAAGATCTCGAATGGATCCACAACAGCATGTCAAAGAAATGAACAAGGATGACAGAGTTGGTGGGTTACGACGTGGTGGCGCTATGATGTGAAGAGGCGTTGAGACGTTTGTGACTTGTGATGGTGGTGGGTACTGGGTGGGAGTGATGGTGATGGGAAAGCGGCAGGTGAGGTTTCAAGTATATGATGGAGTATTTTGTTTTGTCAAGTGGAGGACCTGCCTACTTCACTGTACCGCGCACGAAAAGCATAAAAGTGACAGCACAAGTATAAGCACGAACAGGCATGTTATGTTTGTAATGCACAAGCGGGGGTGCGCCACAATGTCGGGGGTCACCAGCCACAGCAGCTGTAACAACACAAGACACACTTTCATGTGAAGAAGGTGTGAAAGCTATACCACCTACGCACCCACGATATTCTCGACGCCGACACAAAACTCCACCATGTGCGACGACTTATGATTGATCCCACCAAGCCGAAAACGAGAAGATAGACGCCTCAACTACCTATCTGCCCTCGCATCTCCCTGCCTAGTCTGTCATGGATGAAGTGGAAAACCCGCAGGTCAAAGCACCAGAGTATGACGAGAACATCCTGCCGGGGAAGGACACGGCCGAACAGCTGAGGCTCGACGATGTGCCCGTCATTGAGCCCAATACTTCTTCGTCATCTTCCTCTCCCGCTCCTCCTGCGTCTCCCTCGTCCACCACGCCTTCTCGGCCCGTCCTGAAACGCGACTCGTCAACACCTGCGCAAAAACAGCCTCCTTCTGTTGTATCCGAGCCGGCCGAATACAACCAAGAATCGCCCGACTCTCTGACTCTTGCCCAACTAAAGAATCTGCGCAATGGCTTTCCCAGCTCCCAGCCGCAGACACAACAGCCGGTGCCGCTGAGCTCAATCTACGACTTTGACTATCACGACTCTCAGTCATTCCCCGTCGAGCTGGAGGAATGGTTTAGCTACAGCGAGAAAGAACGAGCCAAACACGATCAGATCCGCCTGGCCTTTGACCAAGCATGGCGCGCCCATACTGCTCAGGAACCGCCTCCGGACTGGACAGCCTCGCCTCATCTGGGCATGACCTTTGTCGCCAACCTGCTGCATGATCTCCACCAGGGCACTCCACACCAGCAGACCATCGCCCTTCAGGTTCTAACCTACATTTCTTTGGGCACCTGGGAGGAGACGGCAGGCTTGACTAGTGCCAATCCTTTCTTCGCCGTCCTTGGTCCGGAGCAATCTCATGTGAATGACGCCTCGTCCGACTATGGCTACGCAAGCTATCAGATCCAAATCATGATCAACACGCTCTGTCTGCTTGCCCAGCAGGGTGCTGTCCCGCTGATCTTTAGCTTCATGAAATCTCTCTGTGACCGTGATATGTAAGCCTTAGCCTTGGCTTTGTCAAAAATCCGCTGTTTACCATGGCCTGACTGACTCTCCACAGCAAAGCGTCTGCCGAAAACAGCGATGACAATGTCCCAAGATATATCGAAGGTGATGAAGATGCTGATCTCTGGTGTGCCCTCACTCTGATGTATCTCTTCGTCGAATTGAGCCGCATTGCTACCAAAGATACCCCTGACGGGCAGGTCTTGCACAGAGAACTTTGTAAGCTGACCTTCACATTAATGCGCTGCTCTGGCACTAATACACTGTCTTAGCAAAGGTGAAGTCAGACTTGTTGCTGACATGCACAAAAATGATCGCTCAATTGAGATGGGACGAGTCTGCTCCCATCCCTTCCACAAAGGTTTGTTTTCGCCTGCTCCCATGGGTTGCTGTTCGTTATTAACCACGCTATAGCTGTTCTTGCTCATGTGGAAAACGATTCTAATATCATTTGGCGGTGTCGAACAAGTCGACAAGGTCAAATCATCTTTTCGTGAAAACGTCGGCGAAAAGGACGATCGCGGCCATCCTCTGATCACCGCCTCCCCTTTAGACTATCACTTGTTCAGGCAGGAGATCACTTCCAAGTACCCTGCCTATCACCCTCCAGCACCCGTCTTTCCCTTTGAACCTGAAAACAACACAATCCTACCACCTCTGCGCCATAGGCAAACCAAACTCAATGATAACGACCATACCGCTTCGACGGGAAATGGTGTACACGGTGCCTCAATACTGCATCAAGCTGTTCACATAGCTACTCCAGCACCTTCACCTCCACCTTCACCGGCTGGCCCTGGAGGAAAAGGAGGCAAAAAACAGAACTACCAGACTAATCAGATGTTTCCCTTCCTGTATCCTCCTCTGGATGAATCAGCCAACGACCTTGGAGGAAAAGGCTCCACAGAGTTGCAAGATGCCCTCGCAGGTAGAAAATGGAAGGGAAGTGATGTGCCGGCTTCCATTCTTGAAGCTGCCGAGTTGTTCTCCAAACGAATGCGAGCTACCAGAGCCATGAAACAGTTATGGGAGACCCGAGTTGACTACATGAAGTATGAGAGGGGTTGGGCCAAAGCTCTTGACAGTGATGTTGACCAACTCGACCTTGACAATTCTGGGGTGGATGGTGACTTGAGCAATGTTATGCAGAACGGCGACGAGAACGATGACCAGAATGGACAGCCAGGCGCTACAGACAATTCTTCACCACATGAGACCATGACCGACAACGACAGGATCCTGGCAAATGTCGCCGACTTTTACCGCGATACACTACCGATGATGCAGTCTGTTGTTCACGTGCTGCTCAAAGGCATGTCAAGAGTCTATACCGAGTCTAGTTCAAATCCTCTGGGACCGGCGTGTGACAATGGCCTTGTTAATGATACCATCTCCATCACGGCTGAACAGATTGACGGCTCCCGTTCCGCCGAGATTGCAGGAAAGGCAGTGTCTGCCATCTTGTTATTGTTGTTGAAATGGTTTAAGGTGTCACGTATGTATTCATCCTATCGCTCAGATGAAACTGTGCTGACCTTGTCAACAAGACATTCTCCGTTACGAATACCTCAATCAACTTTTACTCGATTCAGGTTATATCATCGCAGTCTTACGAATTTGGCAGTGGCAGGATATTGGCCGTGCATGTCATTTCGTGCTCGGAAGGCCAGAGCTTGAGTAAGTCTTATAACCATCAGCATGAAAGTTCTCTGCTTACCGAACAACAGTTTCTTCAATTTCTGCCGCATGCACTCCCGCAATTCAATGCCACAAGAACTCTTAGACGCGGCTGCAGAATCAGAAGACGACGCTGCCCCACCTCCAATCAAATTCCGTAGAGAATCAGAAGCCATCTCCGACATTTCGACAGGATCTGTACCACCAGATTACACGGTTCACCCGCCTGAGATTGACGAGCTCGGATATCCACTTCAGACACCACCTCCAGCCCCAATCACGACATTCTCCTACCGCAACACTTTCACCTTTATCAACTATCTACGCATCCTCCAAAAAATCACAAGACGCAAAGCTCACCGATCCTTGCTACTTGTCTCGTACAAATCTTCGAACGTGCTCAAGAAGTCGTTGCGCGTGCCCGTCGACATGCTACGATACTACACATTGAAGCTCTTCAAGACACAAGTCCCTTACTGTGGTCGGAAATGGCGCCAAAGTAACATGAAAATCATAACAGCTGTTTGGCTCAGTGTACCGGCCGAACTTCGTGATGACTGGTTGTCAGGTGGCGGTGGCGGTATGGGCGGTGCCGGTCCTGGAGATGTTGATGGCACAGTTGAAGAAGCGTTGCCTCTTGAACAGTCACTGCGCAGTATGACGCATTGGTGGAATGTTCGCAACTACCCTTCTCAGATGGGTGTTGAAAAGAAGGTTTTGGTCGATGATGTGGACTTTTTTGCCAGGGAGCTGGCGAAGCTTGACCTGGAGCGTAAGGAGGAAGAGATGCTTGAAGAGAATGTCATGGACGAGTCGTGGTCCCAAGGGGCACTAGAAGGATACTGAAGTGCACAATGCAGAAGATAAATAGCTCTTCAAGACGTTTGCGTCGGTATCGATCCCAAAAATCTGCCTAATTGCCAACTCGATATCTGAATCCAAGACTCCTTCCATCAAATCATTCAACGCTTGATAAACCCTCCCAAATGTTTTTCCTCTTCAAGTTTGGTCTGGAAAACGTTTCGGTTTGGTGCTTGCCCTTCTGACATCCTCTCTTGTCACCCAATTCCTCACAGCAGTCCCATTTGAAGCCTTCCGGATACTCCTCCCTCATTCCATCATCGTCAATGGTGCCATGACAATCCTCATCATGATCGGCCCAAAAATCGCCATCATAATCAACATCCAAATGGCCTTGTTTAACATCAGAAGAAGACCTTAACTCGAGGAGGTTCTGAAAATCTCGGGTGAACTCACCAGGATGCCATCGACAGCTTGTCTCATTGTTTTTTGTCACTTCAAACTCGGTGTTGCAATTGTTACAGATCTCAAAGCGCTTCTGCCGTTTGTTGGAGTCAGAAGCGAGAGTAAGTTCGTTCTCTGTGATCGTTCTCGCTTCTTGCGATTGTTCACATATTGTCTTGATCAATGCTTGGAGACGTGGTAGAGTCGTGTTGTCAATGACATTGTATAGCGCGAGAGAAGCTTCATCTTTGGCCTTTGTCGATGTCATTGGTGGTGGGTTACGACGTTCTGCATCTTCATCTTTTTGATTGTTTGATAAGTAGTTGGTCGTTGTTATGACTTCTCGGTGTACCATGGCTCACCACTGTCACTGTACTCTTCTTCTTCATCTTCGTTGTTTTCATCTTCGTCGTCGTCGTCCGGGATTTCGATGACGGTCTGGTCGGCATTGCGGGTGCCGGGCCTCAAGTCACAAGAGTAGACCATGTGTCGCGTCACGTCGTCGACGGTCTTGAATGATATTTGGCAGTATTTGCAATCGTTTGCATTTATTCTAGGGATTCGAACACTCATGTTATAACGATTCTTGCGATCTTCGTTGCGGTTGTTGCAAGGAAGAGGTGGAGAGTTTTCAGAACTCAATGCATGCCCCGCTTTGCTTTGGTGAGATACAGTAATTAATCATTGTTTCCTCCAAGTAGATATCGACAACTCGGAATCTTGTCCTATACTGATACTGCAAGAGGCCCAAGTGTTTTACAGCCTACTCTTCTTTGAATCCTCAATCGGATTCTCGTCCGCTTCATGCCAATCGACCATACAACCTTCAGCATCAGCTTCCGCACCACAGCACTCCCACGTAAAACCTTCTGGATAGTCTTTCCTATTCTGCTCCGTATCATACGGACCATGGGCATTCACATCATGGTCCGCCCAAATACCAGCATCAAGATCCACTTCCAAATCAGCTAAAAACGCGAATACATCACCAATGATCAGCACTATGCCTTTTTCCACTATACATCACCAAGGAAAAAAAATCAGAGCTTGAATGAGTTCGCTAGCACCTACCGTCATGATATAAACAACTATCCTCATCGTTCTCCCCAATATCGAATTCTTCCTTGCAGTTCTTGCATATTTCGAATCGTTTCGTTCGTTTGTTGCTACTCCCCTTGGCGAACTTGTCGTCGGGTAACAGTGTGGCCAGCAATTCGTCTTGGGCTATTTGTCGTGCTTCCGGGCAGGCGGCGCAGATTGTTTTTAGGAGACTTTTTAGCCGAGAGTACACGGCCTGGTTGATGGCTTCTTCAAGCTCGGCTGAAGACATGTCTTTGCTCTTGCTCGAAGAGGGGAGACAGAGCAGAGAGTGCTGTAAGGTAAGTTGTGAAATGCGTGAGGTACGGTCTGTACGTCTTCGCTGCTGCTGTTTTTGTAAGCGAAGAGATGTAAAGCTTCAGGGCTTCATTGACCGTAGACCCCATGCCCCGCTTTGCTTTCCCTGAGGCATCGATCATACTATTATATCATGTACACTACACGTTTTCTATTGCTTTACGAGTGACCAATCATTTGAAGCCTCCGACTATTTCTACGTCCGAATGTGCCGCATGATCGATTGCTTCTCGGAGCTCTGTCGATGTCATTTCTATTGTCTATATAGGAGCACCGAGGGGACTGCTTTAGAGTGCGTGGTGGATTCTATAGAGCTAAGCAAGCACACTGAAACTGCTCGATCCGGGCCGTCGGCTTTGCCTAAATGCATAGTTGTATATATTTTTGTATTTCATCTACTTCCATAAATCTGGTCGGTTAGCTCAGTTGGTTAGAGCGTGGTGCTAATATCCCGATTGATATCTGGCACGCCAAGGTCGCGGGTTCGACCCCCGTACTGACCATCCATTTCTCTTTTGCTTCTCTGATAATATCAAATGTTAATCTCTTGTTTTTTTTTGTTTTGCCTTTTGCATGGAAGATGGTTGTCAAGCAGACATGCATTAGTGTCGGCATGCACATGGGTAGTGGGAGCCAACGCCGAAGCATGCAAGAAAATATCGGAATCTATGGAGTATCTTGATGAACACACATGCCATCACGACCAAGTTATCTGAATGAGATCGAACACTCCTAGAAAGCTGTCGATTTGACGTTCAATCTCGTGACCGTCGTCCAGCGCTCTGGACGGACATCGTTCACCTTGTCAAATTTCTGTACGATTCCATAGGTTCTAGATAAATCCTGTACGGTTTTTATGCAGCCATATGATCAATTGCAATATATCACCAACGACAAGAGATGGGATGTTCCAATATTCCCCAGTACTCAAAGTATATGTTCATGGACCTACAGAGCAAGAGGATATCACGAACATAGAGAATGCAAGGTAATTTATACATAGATGGACTTTTGATCCTCTTGTCGGAGTAATGACCCTGTCATTTAGCCCTTGCCCCTTCTACACCATCACTCACTCAGATTCCCCCTTCGTTTTATCATGTAAGTGCACCATACCTCACAACGAAAAAAAGCGCAAAACATTCAAGGAAAAAGGTCGCTCTTTCCTCGTAGAGAAGGAGAATACCAAAGTCGGGAAAGAACGGAGACAGTCATCGCGAAGCACCTTTTTCCACATCTGCAGAATCACCATAGTTCATTATTGTAGGCAGGAACATCATACGAAGAGAACAGGAAGAGGGGTAGGTAACTCAAAGTCATTTTTGAAAATAGAATGAGCGAGCGATACAACTATGGTTTCTCCGCAAATCTGCCTAGGTCGAGGAGAAGACGCAGGAGAAAAAGAAGAAGAAAAAGGAGCTGCAAAGCAAAAAGGGCGAAACACACAACGCAGTGTCTCAAGGAGAAGAAGAAAAGGTATAAAAAAACGAAGACTGCATCAAAAACCCATCCTGTGCCACCCCTCACTCTCCCATACACCCCATAGTCCGTTCCTGCCCAGTTCGTCGTTCATGAAGAAAAGTCGAGAGAAGTTTGAAAGAGAAAAAGTCATGTTCCTCATTAGACCGCGTGTCTTTTTTTTTTTCGAGGTTCAATGAGAAGCCTGCCTGCCGTATACATCAATACCAGAACCACTAGTTCTGCATTGGCGCCTGCGCCTGTGGTGGTGGTTGCTGCTGCTGCTGCTGCTGCTGCTGTTGTAGAGGATTGAATATTGTGGAAGCAGCAAATGGACCACTTTGCGTCAGCGACCGTAGAGCTGGCAGACCGTTCTGTACCGATTGATGTTGTGGTCCGTTACCATTGCTCCATGACGTTTGTTGTGGGTTTCCAAATTGCTGGAAGGACGGACTGGGCAGACGCGGCGTTTGGGTATCACTCAATGGACTCGGTGTCGGTGCCTTTGGGCTGGGATACGAGACCTGGTGGTTGTTCTGCGTATTGAATCCATTCGTCGCACCACCTGCCGTGGTTGTCGAACCGTACGGACCCGTAGGAGGGCCTTGAGGTGGACTTTCGGCGGTATGCGTTTGCGCCATGTCGCGGAGTGCGCGATCATAAGCTCCGTATCTGTTGGCGATACTAGGTTGACGAGCTTGCATACCAATCTGTTGCTGAAACTCCTGCGGTGTTTGGTATGTGGGCTGGGCACGGTACGTACTCTGAACGGGGCCTCGAGCACTATCGATGGTCTGATATATGCGTGATGGGGGTGTCCATTCACCATTGGGATAGCGAGTACCACCTGTTAAAGGTGTCTGATTGGTGCCCTGCATACCAGTCGAGCTATATTGACCCATTGAGGGTCTTCTACTAGGTTCCTGGCTCAAAATAGACATAGGACCACTAGCAGGAGGACCTTGTGATTGTAGAGGCGAGGAAGCGAAATTCTGACCCGTGGCGAGAACCGGCGATTTGGCACTGGTAGACTGTTGCATACGAGGTGCGTTCATGTGTGTTCCATACGGCTGTGTCTGGTGAGACTGCATCCCGAAAGATGGCCTACGACCCGTCCCCGAATTTCGGCGTACCTGCTCTGAGAAATGCGAATACTCGCCGGGCATTGCTGCAGGTAAGATACGCGACGAATAGTACGCATCTCCTGGGAATGGTCGTAAGGGAGTAGTAGATGCTTGACGTATGGGTTCGCTGTTCTGATGTCGGAGGGCTGGCAAGGGACTCTGGAAAGTAGGGCCCATGGAGTATGATGCTCTACGGTCAGCTTGTTGCATAAATTGTTGCTGAGATGCCAAAGCGCGTTGATCGATGTTGTAACCCATGCTGGGCTGAATAGGCAATTTCGGCTTGTACATGTAGGGCCTTTCCGTTTGTGCTGGCCGATGGGTCTGCATGCCATAGCTAGCGGGGTATGACGGAGAGGGATTGACTGGTTTCAAGGGTTTGGATGGCTTGACTCTCTCCATGAAGTCCGCCTTTGCGACAGGAACTTGGCTCTTGATATCATCAGTGAATCTGCTCTTTGCTTCTGTCGACTTTGTGGGCAAGTAGTAGTAAAGCTGATCGATCTTGTCGAGGTTGATCTTGATTTGCTCTGGATTTTTGATGATTCCTGTGCTGTAGCCCTGCGGTGGCGTTTGTAGATTACGGAATTCGGCCCATTTATAGGCCATATCTTGGTGGAAAGTAGTGTCCAATATAGGCACACCGTCCTGACGATTCTCTATGGAAACCGACTTTTTGTTCATGCCTTCTGGCATTGGGATGGCCTTGCTAGATGGCTTGGGGCGCTGAGAATCGATGGGATCCAGAACAACAATCCACTTCCACTCTACCTCAACTTGGTCACCTGACGGAAGTATGTCGATAAGAACGGAGGCTTCTCCAGGCCTGTTCTCAACGACAAGACCAGCGAATATGTCACCACCAGGATATTGAGCTTGGATAGCGTCCTTGGGCTTGAGCGACTTCGCAAAATTGTTGATGAGGCGACTGCTCTCCAGGAGGTCGACATCCAAGTTCTTCGCACGCTTGGGTCTATGGAAGCGGCATCTCAAATCAAAACCTTCTTCATAATATTCGGTGCCGTCTTCGCCAAAAGTAGGTACAGGACCGCAATCGACCTGAACACCGGCAGCGAGAGCGCATGTCGCGTGGAACGCTCGGGTGCACTTTTTAGATGCGCACTGGAAACACGCACCGCGCTTTGAGCGACAGAAGTTGCACTTCAAATCAAGGCGCGCCTTGTCGATGCTTGTGACACCGACGATCTTTTCAACACCGTCGTCACTAGTAATCCAAGTTTCTGGAGTGTAGAGCGCACAGCAACGGTGAGCCTTTTGTCCGTTGTCCGTGGGCAACAAGGGCTCATTAGGGACGTCATTGGGACACAGTACACAGGGTTCCTTGTGAGGGGCCCTGATAAGGATTCTGATGCGCTTTTTCTTCTTGCCTGCATCTTTGTCTTTTGGATCCCTCTTGCGTTTGCGTGAAGCTTTGGGTTTCCCTGCTACACTTGCCGGAGGACTGGGCAGATCGGTGGGCGCCTCGACATCCATGTCGTCGTCATCGTCATCATCAGTCTCCTCATAGTACTCTGGAGTGGGCTCTCCTCTCAGCTTGCGTTCGATCTCACCAACGTCAACCCAAACAGAGTCCGACTCGCAGTTGCACTTTTTGGCAATACGTCCGTAGTCGAGCCAGGCCTCGGTGGCAAAGTTGACAGATTCGGCGCAGTTGTAGCCAAGATTGTAGCCAGAATGATATCCATAGGGATAAGTGATGACGAATTCACCTTCGTAGTGGACCAGTCTGTTCACCTTGATGCCAAACTGTTTCTGCAGGATCTCGGGAGAGATGAGATAGGTCTTGTGTCGCAAAAACTGGTCGCAAGCCTTGGAGTCATTTGGCCAGATGGTCTTCATGGCCTTTTCAAACTTTCGGGCGTCTTCCTGTGAGATACTATACCATTGCTTTGGGGCACCGAAATGGATGTAGTTGATGCTGTACAGGTCAACATCCTCTAGATGCCATGCAAAAGTGGCCTTCCACATGCCCATGTAAAGGTAGGCAGTGTTGACACCAGGAACCTTTGTTCCAAGCACATCGAGCAGGTTGGGCAGATGGGCAACGTTCCAAACATCGCAATCATCCTTGAAGAGCGATCCCGGCATGTCAGCAGCATACATGGGCTGGGAAAAGGTCAAACTCTTCCAGTACTGCGTTTCGAGCTCGGCACATCGTTCCGGAGTGAACTCGTCCAAGTGTTCCATGTGGTAGTCAAAGTCTTGGAAAGCGGCCTCGTCTACATGATCGTTCTTCTCGGTGATGTTGTTCATTCTGCGTGACGAAACAGACTTCTGTTGGCCACCTTTGGCTGGACGGCCTCTGGACTTGGGCTTTGGCTTGGAGGGGGTGGGATGTTCTGATGTCTTTGTAGATTTGAGGACCGGCGAAGTAGGTGTCGGAGGCACTTGGTTGGTCCCGTTCGAGACATCATTTGATGGGGCATCCTGATCATGCGACTTGGACACAGATGCAGCAGGCAGAGGGTTCTTTCGCGGTCGGCCAGGACGGCGCTTCTCTCCAGGCTCCTGGGTCGATGGGTTAGTCCTAGTAGTGGAACGAGTCTTGGCGACGGCGGTTTTGGTGGTTGCTTCCTGTCTGCGTCTTTCTCCTCGTTTCGCCGGGGGTTGGTTTTGGAGCTCCTGGGTCAGAGCCTTCCATTCTGGCAGATTGTAAGAGCGCTGCTTTTCAATATTGGCCTGGGTGTAGATTCCGTGGGTGCCCATGAACTCCTGAGTGATCGGATTCTTGATCTTGATGGTCTTGACGAGCTCATCAAGGGCGGGCTGGTCATCGCGCCATTCCTGAGGAGCGATGACTTTGACAATTCCGGCTTTCATACCGTACTTGTCGATCTTGTCGATGAATTTCTTGAAGTCGCGGAATTGGTTCGTTGTCTGCAGTCTTTGTCAGAAACATGGTAACTTTAATCCAGTCGTCTTGGGCACGAAATACAGGCTTGAAGACTGGTATCTTTCCGTTATCCCAGTAATGGTCGGGAACAATTTCCTCTTCCTCTTCTTCTTCCTCTTGATCGTTCGTCTTGGCGTTTGTATTCATGTTCGTGCTCATATTCAAATTCATATCCATGTCCATATCCATGTCCAACTCAGACAAGTCAGAAGAAGCATCATCCATCTTGTTGTTCAGGTCTTCCGAAGTCGGGGGAGTCAAGGCATGAGAGGAAGGCTGATTTTTTGACAAGTTGGCGGCGTCGGGCAGAGAGGCGGTGTCGGCGGACATGGCCAGTGAGGCCTCTGGCGCATGAGCCGGTGGTGATGGTGTGGTAATGTCCATGATGGATAGCCGCGTCGAGGGTGACGCCAAGCCAGGTAACTGAATCCCAGAATTTAGTTATGCGCGCTGCAAAGGGCAGGCAGGGCGATAGACGGCGTGGTGCGGCGAATTGTAGCGTGGACGGTAAAGGGCAAGAGCCCGGGGGCGGAGGCGTCGGCGGCGACGGTAATGGCGAGCGAGACCGTCGACTGCTCACGAGGGTCGTGGCAGATTTGAAAAAGGCCGTCGCATACGCTGCGCGATTAGAAAACAGTCAAAATCAGAGCTGCCGCCAGAACGGGTGGATGCGATCGAGAGCACGATGGTCGCTGTCGCTGGCTAGAAAAGTAGGCTCAATTACTGTGTATGTAGTAGTAGTAGAATAGAATAGGTAGAGATCAAGTATCAGCTCACTCACCCCATCGGAGGCCAGAGCGTCACTCCCGTCCCTCGATTATCTGACCAATCGGCAACATCGGCCCTGTGCCTTCCGCGTTAAATCCTTCCCGCCTTGCTCCTTCCTTCTTTCTGCGTTGGACATCGACACCCATGATCCATCACCGTCTTCCATGTTGAACAATGACAATGCCTATATCTATCCTGATTTTTCTTCTATGTGCAACATCCGCTACGGCGTTCCTTGACACTAGTTGCATATCTCGACTGATTACGGTATAGAATGGTCAAGACTGTTTTCTGCATTTATGCTATGTATACCTTCCAGTACCTGTCCCAGTGGCATGGTTGCGAGTTCATCTCTGATGGCTATGAAGATCCGGAGATGAAGACCAGGGTCCAGACAAGCAGGGTTGAGGCTCCAGGCACAACACGCACCTAATCTCACGATAAACGAGAACGCGGAGGCGGAGAGGGGACGACGAGCACCAACAATATAGCCTCCTCAGCCTTGGCGAACTCTAGTTCGGCGCACCCATGGCATGCACTTTGCACCACTGTTATGTCCATCTGACATGCAACGGGTCATGCATCTCACCGCACTCGGTCAATCTCTGCTGTCTGTCGTGGGACCACGAGCCTGCTTGGGACAAGCCAGTGTGCACAAGTTGAAATCATCGCCAGAGTGTCCAAGAAAGAGGCTGAGAAGTCGTCTCGGATTTTAGTATTGTCATGGTAAAGCTTATGTAGCATTTGCTTTTCGTCTCGTGATCCCACTGTGCAAGAATCCAAAGTGGAAGCAAACTAAAGCCAAATTGGACCTGTGCTCCGCAGCCATGCAAAAAGACCAGAACATCCAGCGCTGAAGAACATCAAGACGAGAACAGTGTTGGCAGACGAGAAACGAGAGAAGGAGAAAAGAAGACGGAGAAAGAGACAAAGAAGCATGAAAAGATCAAAACGCCTTTCGTGACAGTATGACGGTCATTTTCACATGATTTTAGCGCCTTCCCATCCAGATGTTGTTACCCTTTCCTTCCACCCCCAATGCCGCTTCCTTGTTGCGTCGAAAAAAATGTAACGAAGATGATAGTGTCCCAGAAGGCTCACCTTGAGTAACTGGGATGATATCGAGCGGCTTAGGCTTGTTGAGGGCCTTGGCCTCCACGACCGCGGCCTCCACGACCCTCGCCACGTCCTCTAAATCCTCCACGAGGACCTCCACCTCTGGGACCACCACGGCCGCGTCCTCCACGTCCACGTCCATCTCCACGGTGTCCACCTCTTCCTCCACGTCGCTCGACCTCATGGAATCCATCATCGCCAGCGCTAGGAACACCATTGACAGCAGTGCCGTTCTGACCAGCAGGCTGAGCGTGCTGAGCGTTGGCGTTGGCCGGAGCGCCAGTCTGGTCAGCCCAAGAATTGGTGGACTGGGGCTGGGCAGGTTCGTGGATAGTCTCGGTCTCGGAGGCGTCTCTAGGCTTGGTCTCGAACGATCCATCTACCTGTTCCTCAGATCCAGCAGTAGCGGCGGGAGTGTCCCACGAAGTACGGCCAGAATTGTTGGCCAGCTCGTCGCCAATGGCGGCCTCGGCGATAGGCTGGGCCTCGTCATCGGCATGGATGATAGGTTGGTCGGCAGGCTCTTTCACGCCCAGCTCAGTGAGACCGGCATGGGCGATGGTAGGGTCCATTGAGGGAATTGTGTCCTCGGGCTGGACAGTCGAAGCATCGGCAACGTCGATAGGGCCATCGGTACCATCAGCGACAGAGTCTTCGCCAGGGAAAGGTCCGTAGCCGACGGCTGCCTGCTTGATCTGGGAGTCTGCACGAGCGGCTGTCAGCTTGCGGACAACGAATAGGGCAGATTGGGGCTACTCACACTTGACAGGCAGCAACTGGCCTTCGACCGAAGGAACCTGGTCATCCGAGCCCTCGATGAGGTTCAGGGCAGCCTCGACAGCCTTGTCGTCACCTCCATAGACGAGCAACAGAGCGCCCTCAAAGGCCTTGCTCTCATCCGTATCGGCCTCCTCTTCGATGACACGCTTGGCAGCGGCTGCTCTCAAGAACTGGCTGAAGGTGAGCAGCTTCTGGCGCAGGGTAGACTTGGAGTTGGCCTCTTGCTCGTGCTTCAGCGAGGCCTTGAGCTGCTCAATCTCGGACTGGTGCGAAGAAGTGAGTTGGGTGTGCTGCTCGGCCATGCGTCCTTGGTATTCGGCATCGACCTTCTTGTACTGTGCGATCTGCTCTTCGAGCTGAGCGAGCGAGGCTTTCAGAGCGGGCTTCTTCTGGGCCTGGGCCTTCTGGTCGGCATTGATCTTGCGGGAAGCGTAGAGGTCGTCGAGAGATGTGTCGGGGTGCTCGGCCAAGAGGGCGTCCAGCTTGGCCATGGCATTCTGCAGGTGGTCAGTAACACGTGCTCACATGCCCATCCTGGACCAGGGAGTGATGGTAGGTCTACTGACGAGCTTTTTGGTCACATTGCGGATGTTCCTACAGCACTGAGTCAGCTCTGTTCCCTGTAAATAGTCGCCATGTCCTGGTGCTCACTTCTGCAGCTCCTTGATGTAAGGGCTCTCGAAATACGAGTCGCCATTAGTGTTGGCGGCTGTGTCGGGGGTGACATCGGCATTGTCATTGTCAAGCTGGGGAACTTCAGCGGCAGCAGCTTCGGCTTTGGCACGCTTCTTGCGGGCGCTCTTGCTCTCGCCGGCGGTAGATGAAGGGGGATTGTTGACTGTGTCGACAGACATGGCTGCTGCTTGTTTAAGAACTGTCTTGTACAATGTTAAGCAGGAGGTTGAGTACTATAACAGAGCAAGAGTAAGTAAGTTGATTGTAGCAGATCGTGTCACTTACTTCAGTCTCCAAACACCGACCGACTGACCGATCGACACTCCTCTCCTCTGGCCAAGCTCCTTCCCGCCCGCTAGCGCTAAGCCTAAACAATCAGAAGCTTCGAGAAGGGACTCCCTGTCACTCAACCCATCACTCCCTCTCCGTCACTGACAAAGACATCATGCAGATACAACAGTAGTGGAGGTAGGTCAGAGGCACAGCAATCCACCAGCAATCTACAGTGTACACCGAAGAAGAATTTGAGATGATTGAGGTGTCTTGAAAAAGTGGTATTCATATCTTGTGCATAGCACAGAAAAGTCTATATAAAAAAAGAATCTAAAACGAATCGAAATCTACCTGTATCCAATGCAAGGGGTATCTCAGATACATCTTCACTTTTTGTGTCGGCGTCCAGCGCCTTCTCCATCTCTCTTTTCTCTTCATGAGCTGCACTGTCCAGGGTACTTCCTATCAGTGATCTTGCTTCCGATCAAACCATACTGCAAAGCATTCTGGTAGCCCCATGCGCCAGGACCCTTGAAGCTCCACAAGAAGTAACCGCGTGCGTGAGTCTCGAATGTGTCGAGCTCGGCCTCGATGAACTTGCGTGTGGCTTGAATGAGAGGCTGGTTCCAGTCCTCGATGGGCACGTTGGACGAACATTGACAGCCGCTTTCCCAGCACACTGAGCCAGCGACCGTGGATCCGTCAGGGTTGGCGCAGATGTTTGTCTGTGCGCTGAACTCGCCAACGATGACGGGCATGTTGGACGAAGACGGCAGGAGTTCGGTGGAAGCCCAGTTGCAAGCTTTTGCGACGTGCTGATCTTGCGTGAGCCAAGAGTCGGAAGCAACCTGGTTTTGGTACAAATGCGTGTCTATCCAGAACTTCGAGTCGCTGAGAGACGATCCTCCGTTGATAGACGAGCCAACATCTTGCCACTGATCAGGGCTCATGAATGCATCGTGCATGATGACAGCCAGGTTTTGGTTTGTAGACGCAGATTTGACCGCATTGTAAGCGTCCTTAGCCCATCGCTTTGTCGTGTCGAAATTGTTGTTGCCCCACGAGACTGGCTCGTTGGCAAGCTGGATTCCGAACACCACATCGGCATATTCTTGCGAACCGTACTTCTTGGCGATGGTCTGGAGAATGCTGATGCTTTGATCCATGTTGTTGCCCTGTTGCCAGCCAACGTTTCCAGAATGGCCAGAGTTGTCAAAGCCATTCTGCGAGCCGGGCGAACCATGGCAATCCACGAGAACCTTGATACCGTGGCTGCGGCACCAGCCAATGGCTTTCTCGAGGTAAGCGTCGGCGCCTTGAATGTAAGGAGTGTTTGTATTGTCATATGCCCAGAAGCCGATAGGAATACGCACAGCGTTGATTCCCGTCGATGCTAGTTGTTCAACATCAGATTCAGTAAAGTATGAAGACCAATGTTGCTCAAGCTTTTCTTGGGCACCATTGGTATTGTCAAAGGTATATTGATCTTGGGCATCTACGTTAGCAAACATGTCACCATTCATCCAGCTCTCCAAAATGAGCCAGCCTCCAATGTTGACTCCGCGAAGGACATCAGGCAGGCCCGTCGAAACAGTCGAAGTGCTTGAAGCTGTGGCAGAGGCGGTTGTTGAGCTGTTTTGAGATGTGGTAGAAGAAAGAGGTAGAGAAGTCGCAGACTGACGGCGAGAAGACCACCAAGATGCGATTGCAGTTGAGTTGAGATTTCCAGTTCCAGTGGGTTGTATGTGTCGAATCATTCCAGAAGGGAATCCAGTTCCAGTAGGCCAGGCATGTCCAGATGCGGTGGGGAAAATTCGAGAGTCGTTGTGTCCATAGGGTTGTCCATAAGGTTTTCCAGAAGGTCGTGTCTTGGTATGGGCGAGTCCAGTGTTGGCGGCGATGTGTTCAAGTCCAAAGGAATGTGTCGGTGACGTCGAAGTCGATTCGTACGGTGCTGCTGGCTTCCAGGCTGGCGGTCCGTGGTAATAAGATTTAAGCGGAAAGGTCTGTACCGGTGCTGGCAAAGCCTCCGCGGTGAAGAGAAGTAAAGCAAAGCAAACAAAAACAAAGAAGACTAGGCTGAACATTTCTGCAACAGCTGTGTCCTTTCAAAAAGAGTGAGGGACTGAGTGACTGATATAGGGACTTCCAAGAATCTCCAAGCAGTGTTGCGTGGCTGCGGTTGTGGCTATTGAGCGTAGGATAGTATCCTGTATCAACCTGATTGTAGTCTGGGAGACCGAGGACTTGGGATAACCGTTGAGCGGCCGGTAGAGGGTCTGATAGATGGATAAGAAATGAATGTACGCGAGATATGAAAAGGCTTCTCGCAGAGAGCACAAGTAATGAATGGCAGCACTAGGCCGAAGAATATGAAACCTGACAGACAGCGATACTAAGGAAACAACATTACTACGCATGGGGGGTTTGCGACTGTCTTATCACCACAGTCGCAAACCCCTTTGAAAAGTAGTCCTGCAGCCATCTCTCTTCAGTAAACTCACCGACTCAGGATGCTGTGGATCAAAGAGCGTTTGAAACGGTGAATGCATCCTAGTCGACCAGTAAGATACACGCATTAGCCGCAACAACAGCCCTGTCTACATTGCGCATCCGCACGACCACCCGCCTTGGACAAGCCATTGGCCTGAACATTATGGAGTAGATTGGATTTTCTCGAGACTAGACTCATGAAGTGGACTGTTGAACTCTTCGCTGAGTGAAGATGGAGTTGGTGAAACGACGCTTGAAACGCGGCTGCCCGGACGGCCTGGTCTATGCTTCCTTGTTCTCCTAAGAATACCAACTCTGGCCATGAAGCTCCACTAACACGGCCCTGCGACCACCACGGATAGCATGATCCGCCATGATCTGAGCGACAATCGAAGGCAAACGGCCTAGTCGTTGCTATCAAGGAACTCTTCTAGTGGTGACCTCTTATTGGACCGCCGGACTATTCGTAGGCGCATATGGAGTATCTAAGTTTTCCTGATGTAGAGGCGTTGCGTGTTTAGACTCCCAAGCATGCTGCTGGAGTGCACGCGCAAAGGTCGAGGGGCAATGGCGGCAAGCCCTCCGAGCCTCGACCATGAGGTACCGTATAGCACGTGCGAATTCGCCTTACGAAAAGATGGTATAGTCAATGTACGCGTCTTGATCTCCGACGACGCAATCCTTCAGGAGTCCTAGATTCCAGCAGCACGACTCACCCCAATCAATCAAGGATCCTCAGTCGATCACGTACTGACATATGTATGGCAGCATTTGCAGATTAAAAAAAGATTCGAAAGTTCTTGGTCCATGCATGTCTCGCAATAGTGAGCTGCGAGGCCTTGGCCTCACAACTCCGTGTCGACGGGCAGTGTTCGCCGTGAGGTTCACGCGAGTCGAGCCAAATCGGGCACGTTTCAATCAACGAGGGGCAAGATCAACCTCCTTTATCATGAACAATCCGATTGCCGGATCTGCAATAGGCCTCGTTTCAAGCAGAGCCAAAAACTACCATGCATCCCCGAACGCCTACTCGTAAAAAGTGTGCGATATTCACCATAGGAGCCTGCTACCAGTTTCAACAAGTGGCGCCCCAACTTACGGCGAGTGCGCGTCTTCCGCGAACGGATCACGGAACTGTGCTGCCAGACTCAGGGGGCTCTACTCGTAGGTGTGGCATCACCCTAGAACTTCAATATGCAGTTGTGGACACACCTTTCTCCGCTCTGGAGCACTGCCCCCATAACTGTAGCGAAGTCAACCATGGATCATTTGAATCTGACGGGGCACCTTATCACGGTGGGGCTCTACTACTCTGCCTCAACACTGAGCTTGATCGTGCAATGTACACTACGTCCATAATCGACATCTAATCAATCTTCTATATTGCTGTGGTACATAATGTTCCGGCGTTATTCTTCAACAGCCTTAGTACAAGGTAGATGCCGACGACTTCCAATGTACATATAAATTCTTTTTGCAGAGCAGTGATGTATGCGACGCCTGTGATATATAATGTTCTGCGTACTACGTGACAGTAGAAGTATTGAACAAATAGATAAATTATTGCAAAGCAGGCTTATCGATTTGATAGCTCGCTGTAAGCTCAGAAACAATGACATTCTCGGTGCGCCAAATAAGAATACCGATGTGCGTCAAAGAGATGGACTTTGATGATAGTTGCACCTTGTTTTGTCATATAATGTACGAGGATGGCAAAGACAAAGAAGGTACACTGATTCAGTTCAGCATGTCTACCTTGGCAGAACCATGTAGTCGCCTTGGTAAATGGTCAGCCGACGTATGGCCCTCGTACATTGTATGTTAAAAGCATTAACACAAGAGTGTTGCTTTGTATACCATATATTCGGTAATTGCAGGGATATAATATAGATAGCAAGTTTTCTAGATCTTGGCAGATGCATGCTTGATCACACTTTCTTCGAAATGCTTCAGCGCTTCTCTTGATGTGGTGTCAGTCATGCTGCGCTTTCTCGCAGAACGTACACACATATAGTGCAACTTGGGTATGACCTAGATTGATAGAGACAATAATGCGCATGACCAAGATGGACTTAGCAGAATCCCAGTGGAGGTGGTGAGATGGGTGAGAAGGGCATATGCAAACCCATGGTTAGCTTATCTCAGAGACAGCCAATGACTGGCAACAGACATGCATGTGACAATATATGGGCCTTGCTACTCTGATGTTCACTCAGCAAGTCCAGCAGGTACAGGAGTATAGTGATCAAAAGCAGACACTCTTTCCAAAGGGGACAGTGATAAGATCATGTTTTCAGTGGGGTTTAAGGAGACCAGACACGAGTAAGTAGGATGAAAGAATGGATGGATAGGAATGGATAATTGAATGGAGTGAGAGAGCGATTGCAGGTCGCTCGACGAGTTGAGTAAAGAGCGTCTGGTCCGTGCGCAGGGAAAGAGCGGGCAGTGGGTGGGTAGGAACTGCCATCTCATGTGATCTCTCTCCTTCCCCGTGACCATCACCACGAATGCTCGCATCACCTTCAACAGAGGCCATATCGACGACGATATATCGAGGGTACATCTGCTCGAGACTGTCTTGAGTGTGCGACGGACTTCTGCATATTGTTTTAATCGATTTTGCGGTTGATTTGACGCGTCCTAAGAGGCAGTTCCACCAAGGATAAAGCGCCCGGCTTCGAAGTCACGGGATCTCCAAACGACGAGGGTCAAGAGCTAAAAGGTGAGCCATCCCGAGACCAGCACAACCGCGATGCCTGCGGATAGACTCGACGGTGCCGCTGTCGCATGTTGGTCGCCGTCAGACGCCTGTTCAGCGACCCAGTCTCAGCGTGCCCACACGTCCGTCGACCCCGTATATATCATATGATGGCCGAAGATGCGCTGGGTGGTATACGACGCGTTCGTGTCGCTGCCCGTTAAAGTGATCACGACGGCAGAGCCAACTCGACTCGAGCAAGCTATGGCATACGCTTGATGTACTGGCACTGAGGTTTACTCTATGCCCAGCACCTCGTCGTTGTCACCACGTCAAACTGCGTGCTAGCAGCCAAGCGGCCGTCGTCGCCCATCCGGCTGCGCGCATTGGCATCTTGATACAGGACAGAAACTGACGTGTCCCTCGTAGCTTCTTCGTTGCCTAGAAGATATCCTGTACCCAAACTCACATGATGGCGTCTCTCGCCCACAAGCGCAAGCGCGACTCGCTCGACCACGGCCACACCAATGCCCCTCCCCCTCCTGGCGGCTCAAGTGACTTCAAAGACTTCAGAGCATCGCCAAACGGCCAAGTAGATTACGAGTCTCCCTTCCTCCACAGCCACGAGAATGACATGCCGCCGCATTTCGCCGACGCCTTGGTTCAACACAACGCCGGCGACCACGGTGTGCACGACCATTCCATACATGACCACAACATGCACGCCCACGCTCAGGCTCCCCCCAATGGCCAGAGCGCTTCAGAGACGGCCAACGCGGCTCTTCACTACTCCATGGGTGTGCCAACAAGCCACGACGACTCCTTCCTCACCCACAACGATGCGCATCGTGACTCCAACACTGCCTTCAACCTTGGTGGTGACGCTGCTGCAGGACAAGCGCCTTCGGAGTCCTATGCCGACTATGCTGGTTTGGAACAGCTCAAGGAATCTGCCCAGCCACCCCAGCAGCAACAGCAACAACAACCACAGCAGCAGCAAGCGCAACAACAGCACCCGCAGCAACAGCAACCCCCACCGCAACAACATCAGCACCAGCAGTCGCCTCCACTCCCCACCGTGCTCGGCACCACTGAAGGCTCGCCATCAGCCACGCCCTCGGGCAACAAGCCTGTTGTAGGTACAGATGAATGGCACAAGGTTCGCAGGGACAACCACAAAGAGGGTAAGCACTATTTCATACAAGTGCCCAGAATGCACCCACTGACCTAGAACCAGTTGAGCGACGACGCCGCGAGACCATTAACGAGGGTATCAACGAACTGGCCAAGATAGTACCTGGCTGTGAAAAGAACAAGGGTAGCATCCTGCAGCGTGCCGTCCAGTTCATCACTCAGCTCAAGGAGAATGAGTCTCAAAACATTGAAAAGTGGACCTTGGAGAAACTTCTCACCGAACAAGCAATTGCCGAGCTGAGTGGATCATGTGATAGACTCAAAGCTGAGCTCAATCAGGTCTACAAAGACCTAGACGCCTGGAAGAGATGTGCTCAGCGCGCTGCTGTCGAACCTACCGAAGAAGATCGAGCCGCCGCCAGCAATCGTGACGATGACGCTTAGATGGTAGGCTTGTACGCCTCCAAGCATGTCTAGCCTCGCAACGAAGCAGTGCGGTAAGCTCGCTCCTGCCAGTCCGAGGCCAGACCTACGTCGAACTCACCACTGTCATGATTTATGCTTTTCTATTCTTGGGCTGAGGTCGTTTCTCTACCCCGTCGACCTCGTATGTTGTCGATTGTCGTTATGGTTTTGCTTTGTGTACCTTGATTGTTTTACGGTAATGAGATAATGGGGTCGAGGTGTTTCGTTCTATATCGGAGGGTGTTGAAGGCGTTTCGTGGGTCATTTTCGTGTTCTTTGAACACTGCTGCCCCCCCGATACCACTTTAGCTTTTGGTGTTTAGTTCTTCTCTTCTTTATCAGAAATTTCTTTCTTCGAAACCAGTCACTAGTTTTTGTTGTGGACCTCCTTTTAGAAGTCTCTAAGCGTGGATCTTGTAGCCAGTTGTGGTTGTTGGGAGCCCGCCATGCTGAGGATATCACTTCAGTTTTCGGAAGTCTTGAAACTGGGACAAACAGAAGATGCCGGACGTCGGCGATGATGTGTCAAACCGCACCCGGACTTCGTTCGGCTTCCCGACAATCTGTTGATACTTGGCCGAGCTGACCGTAATGAAAGACTTACTATTGATTGAGTGCACACAGCCTCCCACTCCTCACATTGTTCAATGTTGGAATTGGCATTCGTGAGTACTCGTGGAACACCGGTTTGACAATTCTCATCCCATGTATACCAAAATTTTCCTTGTCACCTTGGATGAGATGGAAAGCAACTGTTACAGTAGAATTGGAAAGGGCTTTCGAGGAAGATTACGACTTGAGCCGAACAAAGCTCCGAAACGGCCCGTTAGACCTTCGGAAAGCGAGAGTGGAATTTTCGAGGCTCCGAAGACAGCAAGGAGATTCTTAGATGGGAAGAGAAGTCAGAAAAAGAACAGCAGGTATGGTCGGTCAAGTATATCAGAATTGTACTGATACTAGGAATGTCAAAAAGTGTATGATACTTGGAAAGACGTGAATTGGAGGGGAAAGAGAGCGAAAATGTCAGCATCAGACGGCCATATCTCGGACCCATTTACAACGACTTGACACCACGAGCGGGCGTTTTATTAGATTGCGAGAGAGCAAAACGAGGCAAAAAAGAGTAGAAGGAGCCAGAAGGTGGATTTCACGAGCAAATGCCGAAAGATGCCCGTTTCATGAAACAGGTATGCAAAACCTGAAGGATGCCCCCCTTCGGTGGGCTACAATCTCGAGTCTGTCGAACATTGTTGTTACACATTTCAGGATTGCTTGCTCTACGGCGAATCGACAACGCATTACTCATTTCGCGCTGGTAGCGATTATTGGTTCTCCAAGATAAGAGGGCTGGAGGTCGAGATCAGCAGGAACTCCTCTACCTTTACGGCATACCAAGTTTTGCCTCGCAGTTGGATGCATATCTCTCTGTGGCCATCGACTTGGAGTACTGCATTCGGACGCGCTGGCCGCTTTGCTACACATAGTGCTCAGCAGCTAGGCATGGCCAGAAGCCTGAGCGAAACAACTCTTGCTGTCACACAGCCTCCGTCCGGGGTGCTAACGCCGGTCAACGCGGCCGAATTCGAAGATATCGAAAAAGCGATTGATGGCAAGAGTACCGATGTTGCCTTGCCCAGACGTGAGGATCATGGCTGGCGACGCATTGTCCGTGGCTTTACGCCTTCGTAAGTGTCTCTCCCCACGTTTTTGTTAAACCTCTACCCCAGCCTAGTACCTTGTTCGACTAACTTGTCTTGATATATGAAGCATGTTCTCCATTACCATGGGCACGGGTGTCGTGGCAATCTTGTTGCATCAGATGCCGTATAACAGTGCTTGGACGCAATATCCTTGCTACATAGTCTTTGGCCTCAATGTCTTAATCTTCGTCAGTGCTTTGCTCGTCTCGATGTTGAGATATACTTTGTGGCCGGAGCTGTGGTCGGCAATGATACATCATCCCACGCACTCGTTGTTTCTTGGGTGTTTCCCAATGGGTCTTGCCACTATTGTCAACATGGTTGTTCTGGTCTGCGTTCCCGCTTGGGGGAGAAAGGCGGCGACCATGGTTTGGGCATTGTGGTGGATGGATGCTGCTATCGCCGTGACGATATGCTGCTCTGTTGCATTTCTCATGTACGTCGTCGTCGAAGTCGAGATGCCGTCGATCCACTTGATTCAACAACATCGAAAGCTGACTTCTCTTCTGCTCCTAGGATATCAGTCCATGATGTGTCTCCCGAGAAGCTGTCGGCAGCGTGCCTGCTGCCAGCGGTAAGCTGTATCGTGGCTTCCTCGACCGGAGGTCAAGTCGCGCAGATGAGTGCTTTGGGCGCCCACGAGGCTCTTTGGACCTTGCTTGCGTGCTATTGCTGTTGGGCCATCGGCGTGTCTGTTGGAATGATGATATTGTGCATATACTTCTATCGATTACTGCTGTTTAAGCTTCCGAACCAAGAAATGGTTGTCAGTGTCTTTCTTTCCTTGGGGCCACTTGGACAAGGCAGTTTTGGGTGAGTCAGGCTCAGCACAGAAATCGATATATATTCATGTCTCGAGCAATACTGACATGAGTCAAAAAAAGTATCATGCAATGCGGCATCGCTGCAAAGGGGATACTCCCCCAACTTACGACCCTTCCCTCTGAAGCAGGGACAATCCTCTACATTCTAGGTGTCATCGTTGGACTCATCATTTGGGCCATGGCCATCCCTTGGATATGCTTTGCCGTCGGCTCTGTGCTCCGCCTGAAAATGAGATTTCCTTTCAATATTGGATGGTGGGCTTTCTTGTACCCAGTTGGTAAGCTTCCTAAGGACTCGAGTAACCACAATTGCTTGCACCACAGATCGCTAACGGTTTCAATTTCTTTTGTACAGGTGGCATAGCTTCAGCCACCATCACGTTGAGCAACGAACTCAATTCAGGCTTCTTTAGAGTTATTGGCGAGGTGTGTATCCTGTGACCTTTGCAATCGACTTGCGGAAAGGATGTAGCGGCTGACGAGCGTTTTTTCTTTCTTCCTTGGCCTCTAGACTTTAACCGCCATCATTGTCCTAGTCTGGACCGTATGTTTTTTGAGGACGCTCCGAGGAGCTTATACAGGAGAATTGTTCCCAGCTCCTGGGATCTGCGAGTTACGCCAGGAGCCTGCCATCAAGGTGAGGCCTTTTATGTCCAAATTGCCATTAACAAAGGTAAAATGCTGATGTTCCTTTCTGCCAAACAGACGGGTTGAAGCAGCAGGATTCCATTTCCGAACCTGCCCATCTATGAAAGGAGAACTTTGAGGCTCTTCCAGCTGCTCTATGTACTGAGCCTCCTGCACCACGAGGGAGAAAATGATCCTTTTCCATTTGCAGGCCGCCCGCGCAACCGCAAAAGTGTCGTTCATACCCCGCACGGACAAGCTCCGAACCAAAGCTAAAATAACACGAACCTGTTGTCCTCAGTTCGTCAACCGTCGGCTTTGACCCGGCCGCTTGACAGGACAGATTCATCCTTCGCAAACGCTAAGAACAACCACTACCACCAAGACGCTACGAACAGCCCACATCAAAGGATGCAGACCAGTACACTTATTCCCGACGTGTGTTCCTGCAGCGCCGCTGCATTACTTCTTACCTCCGGGCGAATGTGTAGAATCGCTCCGAGTCCCCGAGTACATAATCCTACGATCTCGCGGTTATGAGCGGGTCATTGGAGGGCGTTGCCCACGACGAACCTTAGCTTGCGCAGTCAGAAACCTTAGATGCAACCGAACCGTTCGTCAATCTTGCAACCCGTTCGAACACGTTCTGACGTAATGATCACGGAGTGTCCTCCTTGATATCGAACTCACAGCAAACTTCGATTGTGACCTTGGCGACATCGAGGTCTTGCGGTTATCGCTGGAAAAACGCGCATATATCTCGGTGCATTTCCGAAATGCTATGTATCGTTCGTATCCCGCTTAACCTGTAGACAGGCTTATGATCGTGCAAAAGCAACCAAAAATAACACTTTCGTGCTCAGCTGCGTTCGCCAACATTTCATCCCATCGATGAGATGCATACTCGTTGTATTTTCCTCACGCAAGATAAGTTTGCCACGTCGCTTAGTCCCGTTTCTACTTTGACTCGGCTTCGATACTAGGGTTAAAACATAACGTGAGATAAGAAAACAGATTATTGAGACGTTTGTTGAATATTGCCTCCATTTGACTCCATCCTATGCATATTCTGACTATCCACCTCACCTGGCTTGTGTCGGAAATGTAATAAAGTGATATAGAATCGACAACTTTGCGTTGAAACACGTACTTCGGGGCACTTGGTAAGTGCTTGTGTGGGACGCCCTCGCACTGTAGTTGTTAGCCGCGAGGAACGCTAGAGCTTTCATCTGGGAAACGGATGGTTCTGTTCAGAGGTGGTGGAGAACCAGATGGTGTAGCGTTGGCTGATCTACCGGGAACAGGAGTTCTCAAAGGTGTCCGCGAAGGTGTTCCGTCCTGAGAGCGTCCCCTCGCGATAGCTTTGCCGAGCGGACGAGGGTCTGAAGGTCCTGAAATACCCTTGTTTCGAGTGCTTTCGCCGGATCGCTCTTGAGCGGTGCTGGAGGTCGCTTCATGGTGGCCTCTACGCACATCGCCGATGATGCTTTGACCCAAGCGCATGAATGAGCGGGGAAGCGATGAGCTTGAGCCAGAGTTTTCTGAACGGTAGCGACGGAACCGGTTGGCAAGAGTTTGCGCTTCGTCGACGGGTCCCCCCACGACGCCGGCAGTATCGGGCTCGTCCGACGACTTGCGTGAGATGCGTTCCTGAGACACGGCTGCCGATATGGTTCTCGGTAGGTAAAAGCCAAGCTTCCCAAGAGGGATGCTGATGCCGTGCACAATCTAGACTGGAGTCAGTAATTTATAGTTGGATTGTGCTTGAAGAGGACTCACGATGCTGCAAATAGCCAGGAACCAAATGACCACCAGCATGACTTCGGACAAGTGCGCAGCGTCATCTCGCTGTACCCCATCGACTGTTATGGTGCGCAAGAATTCGCGACTGATGTACAGATAAAAGATGGCGCTCACTCCAATTGGACCAAAGAAGCCGACAACAATGGCTTGGCGGGGCTCTTCAATCTGGTGGATATACTTGTGCATGGCAAAGACAATAGGTAGTCGACGTACAAGCAGAACCAGAATGCCCAGGAAGATCAGGCGATAGATGGGAATAACGTCGTTGTAAGCAAATGCGTGCCATGGCGTGACGGCGCCAAACCAGATAAAGATGGAGACATTGAGCAGCATATCTATTGTGGGCTGCAGAGAGTCGTCAAGCGTCTCTAGACGGAACCAGTCGCTGAATTTATTTGGTCAGTGTGTGTCTTAGCAGAAGGGATCCAACAAAACTCACTCCCAAGTAAAGACATTGCCTGCGATGAAACAAGCAAGGACATCGTCACTGCCTATCATACCCACGGTGCCCACGATGAAGAGCTGCGAGATGATGAGTATTCCCGCTGCCGACAAAGAGCATGGTAGCAATTCAAGGACTTACAGCAAGCGTGATGGCGAAAACGAGGAAGCTTTCTCTGTCGACATATCTCCGTTCTTCTGCCCAGTGAAGAAGTTCCTTTGCAATCCAACCCACGACGGCGCCATAGACGATACTGAGGATGATGACATATCCCCAAGTCTCACCAAACCAGAGGCCCATGGCTTTTTGAGCGCTACCGCTCTGTCCCTCGCCGTGATGACCCACGTACTTGATGAGATAGAGTGGCAAGTACAAGAAAGGATACCCGAGGCCATCGTTGGCTCCAGATTCGGCGATGATGATTCTTTGAAGCTCGGTAGGAATGTTCTTGTCTGCGAACTTGCCTTTGACAATACTGTTACTCAGAACAGGATCTGTCGGAGTGACGCAAGCTCCTACAGCGAGAGCAAACAAAAAGTCGATTCTTGGAACGAGAGCCCAAACAAGAAGACTAGTGACAATCCACATGGTACACATCCCAATACCTAGGAGAAGTGATAGAGGCTTCCATTCTTTCTTCAAGTACTTGCTGGGCAGTTGCACGCCAGCGAGGACAAGTTGGACGCCCAAGACCAACCTAGTAAAGTACAATGTTATCGTTTCGAGGTCTTCCTGATTGCCTTGAGCATAATCCAGTGGCCGTATAAGATTGGCTGCATGAGGGGAGAAGATGAGACCCGCGACCAGCGAAATCACTGCGCGTTGGTGGGACAAGTATTAGCCACTCGACACGAGACCAACAGCGACGAAGTCATCGAGACTTACAAGCCTCGGATAAATAAAACTTCTCTTTGAGCAGATATGAGACCAGCCCGAAGATGGTTATAAAGCCCCCTAACGTTGCGCAGACGATGTTGAAATTAACCACAGAGAGGGTAGGCATGATGAACGGGTAAGCAAGAAGTCGTGCAGTCAAGGCCGAGATTTGGTCGAAAGATGACAAGTGAGGGAGGTTGTGGGGATATTCTAGAACCGGCCGCCGTCCGCTCGCCGTCGGCGAGTATCAAAGCTGGAGACGGTGAGACGGCAAGACTCAAATCGTTCTTGGAGAAGGCAGACAATAGGCTAGAACGAGGCAAACTTATCTGATTGAAGTAAGTATCTAACGATTGTTGATTTGCTCTCCAAGAAGAAAAAAAAAGACGACCGACGTTCGGGAGGCAATCAATGACGAGTCGACGAATCAGAGTGCGAGAAGAATTCGTTACGCCTACTGGGCTGGGGTAACAGATTTCCGTGGACTGCCAAGCCCAATAAGTACACTAAAAGCCACTACAGTATATATTGTATATAGGATATCGGGTCATAAGATCTCTGTAGTCTTCTTTATTCGTGTGTACAATCAGACAAACCAATGCAGTGCTTCAAGAGATCACATGTTCTATATCTCGTATAATAATCATACTCTCTACGATCTAGGTGTATAGACGCAATGCGAGGTCCCGGAGTTCTGTCACCCCACCCAGTGGCTTGGCATCAATCTCTCAGCTTCAATGGCTGTCTGTAGGAATTATCGTTGTACGGTACTACAAGTGATTCAGCCAGGAGACCGACACACATGTCTGTCATCGACCGGAGCTATCTCCTGTTAAACGGCGCCTCGAACGTCCTGGAATGGACTTGCATATTGCCAATAAGCTAGTCCTGCGCTGCCACTGGTCATTAAAGCTAGGACGTGATTACTGGATCAAGTCGTACCTACCTTCCCAACAATACGAACGATGATCCTTGTTCGTGGTGGTCTTGATCTCGAAGGCGCATAGGGTGCAGGAGGGTTACTGGCTATGGAGATGTCGCTTTGCGAACGTCTATTTCATAGCCTTGCGGGCCAATCTCGGTATTGATATCGTGAGAATGTGTTCTCCTTGTAATGTGAAAATATGAAGACCAGTCCCATGATCGTAATGCCCTAGTGAATGACCACAGAATGAAGAAAAGAAAATGTGTATCAGAACGATTTAAAACCCGGGAGATTTTCCAAATCCCATACGCCTTCAAATGCTCGTCTGTCGTCGTTATCAATCTCTATATAAAACAAGAAAGCTCAGGATGCTGTTATCTCCTGCAGCTAGTAGAATTTGGCAATCGTCTCAACCAGTTCAATTGTATTCTCCATCCGATGCAACTTTGTCAGCGAATGGGCTTACATAGCGCTTTTGCATATGCGCTCTTTTGGGTTCCAGTGTGATTCTTGAAGGCGGGCATGCGGAATCTCGAGCACTGTCAGCTCGATTTCGAACATCCAAGCTGTTGAGGGATGCCGCACTATTCCGACGTGTGCTTCCACTGCCGGGAGACAGTGGCTGCTGCACCGGAGGTAACGTATGGTTGTTGGTGGCGGTGAATGGATATGGTGCTTGATACTGGCTATGAGTCGATTTGGGAGAGTTGCTGTTGCTGCGAGGCTCAGTGGTGGCAGCAGGCATAGAAGATTGACTCGAAACCGAATAGTAGTGGTTCTGTGATCGGGAACTCGTTGTCTGATGCTGGGCGTGAGAATGTGAATGAGATTGAGATTGCGAGTTGGAGCCGGCGAGGTGGAACACGGGAACATTGGCACGGCTAGCCATCTCGACTTCGCCGATCTGCCAGTGCATTGCTTCGGCAGCCCGCCATGGCAGAGCCATCTCCTTGGCAATCTTCTCCCACATGTCTTTCTTGAATCTACAACGACGATGTTAGTGAGACTGCGCAGAATGAAGTGTGATGCAGATAGCTACGAACCTCTCGTAAAGTCTTGCAAGTTTGTTCTTTTTCTCGTCGTCCCATTCGGAACGTCTTTCGAGGTAGTTCTGGAAGCGAAGTCTGCAACTAATGGCACTACGGCCAGGAAGATGCTTCGAGATGTCTTCCCACTTCATGCCGTTACCACGTAGCTCGATGATGGCGGCATCCTCTTCAGGGCTCCACTTGGATTGCTTCTTCTTGGCAGGAGACTCTGAAGGATGGGGACCAGACGGTGCCAATCTCTTGTTTGTAGGACCATTGTGTGTGAAGCCATTGGTGGGTGCTGTGGGAAGTCTTTGATCCTGAGTGGTGATAGGCGGCAATGGGCCAAAGCTTTGCTGGGATTGATAGGGCGGTAGCTGAGGTGCAAAGTTGTGAGAAGGAAACTGCACAGCTTGGAACCGTGGCGGCAATGACTGAAGGCCTGGTTGAAGTGGCGTTGAATTTTGTTGCATGTTTGATGAAGGGTAACCCGAAGTCATGTCGAGTCTCGGCAAGGATCCGTTGGACGAAGTTCGAGAGCCATGGCCATTGTGATTGGGAGAAGGGGCAGATGGATCCCTCTCCAGTAAAGAAGAGATGTCCATTTTGAAAGCACTTGCGGGTCTTAGGGCGAGCATAAGTGATAGATGTGATGGATAATATGATAATATGGGGCAAGTGAAAAAAGGTGCTTGAAGGACTGGGGTGGAGATGGTTTGACTCGGTGGAGGGACAAGCTTATAAGGACTATGATACCGAGTAGACGCTGCGGTGAGTTGTGTGACCCCGATATATGACTTGTAGCCACTGGTGGTACCAGGAAACGGTTCCGAAAATGAGTGTTCAGTGCTACCAAATCTTGCGAGTCGCGTGTCCGGTAGATCGGGCCTGAGCTTCGGCTGGATCGACGAGGGAAAGCGTTTGTCGTGCAAGACAAGAGAAAACGTGTGGGGCGCTGAGGGTCTAGCGAAAGAAGAGGCGGCAAGAGTTGTGGGAAGGATCGCCCGAAGGACGGAGACAGCAAATGCCGCCCAGTGCCGTCTAGTGGGGAAGGTTTGGGAAAAAGAGACCAGAAAAAGGAACAAGACATGAAGATTAAGGTTTCTTCGTGCGTGGTGATCAACGCCATCGGATGTATCTTGATACATTCATAGAGACGGCCACGAGTGACCCCTGCCCGGCTATAGGCACGAAATGTCTAGTAAACCATTCAGCAAGGAATTGTTCATGGTGCAGCTGGACGATCGTCATTGGATGGGCGTGTCGCGCCACTCCATGCATGAAAGGAGAAGATTTGGTAGCCAGGGCTTAGCGTAAAGACTACTCTAGGTTATGCTTTTGGGTCAAGCGGCGAGCGAGCAAGTGATAATTTGTGTTTGCTTGTTATTACCTGGGCTCGCAATGACTCGTAAAAGCTAAAAGCGATATTCAAAACGGGTGAACATCTAAGGAGACGTTTCAGCAACGTTCTGTGGAAAATGCTGTCTTCTCTCGGCCGCTGCGGATGCCAATGACAGGCTGCATTGCGCAGAAAGGTGCTGTTCCAGCAGTGAGTACAGCATCACGACAGCAGTGGTAATATTGTTTTGACATTACCTGTCCGTCGTCTTTCAGAAGCGGTGAGCACAGTGTGACGATGAGCGCATCGAGCTGCATAGATTTGCACAGCACACACCAGAGGGTCAAGACGAACTGCGATCTGCAGGCTTCATGCTTCATGCTGCAATTCAGACAGGGGCGATTCTTGCGTGACTAGCACCGTCAGATATTCTGGCTGGCTCCTACTCGGCGATGGACTAAAATTTTGCGATTCATTGCGGTACGAGCAGCGAGCTGAACGTGATTTGTTATTAGTAAACATGCTCAAGGAAGCTTCGACGACCTCGCTGGACCAATATCCGCATCCGAATACATGATGGCATCGGATACCTACGGCAGCAGTTTCGTCCTTTCGGGCTTACATGGTCCATGAGAATATATCCGTGGGCTCGACGCAGACGAATTACTTGCTGTGTCAAAGTATGGCAATCTCGGGCTCTGTACCGATAGCTGATGCAGGTAGTCTGGCGGTGTATCAACAAAATCATCGCTACTCACATATGTACAAAGTAAGGATCTGAGTCGTCTGCACGCTCTATGCAAGTCACGACTCGCAGACGGCGAAGCCCACATCCGACGCACAGAGCCCCCGTTCCATCGATGAATGAAAGCTCTCGGCACACGTGATACGTTCCGGCTAAAGCTCTTCTTCTCAGAGACACTGATCATACACACAATTGGAGCACGTTCGTGTTCGGCATGGCTGCTAAGCAGGGCAGGCAAAATGTTCCTCTGAGGTTGTGTGGATTGTTCAGACTTGCTCTGTCTGATCGAGAGGCTCTCCGTGACCTGGGTACACGTACAGTATGTATGTACATACATAATAAATAAAGATAGTGCCTCTTGTGGAGTTTCAGAGAGTAGAGTACATCGGTCAGCTAAACCACTTGTAGCAAAAAGATTAGCCAGAGCGAAATCACCAACTACCTAATCATGCCGTCTAGCAGTGGATTGCAGAACTGGGGATTTTTATGTGCTTTCGTTGGAGGCTCTGAGGATGCCAAGTCTGAGACGCTGCTGCTGCACTGCCGCGTAAGCGATAATGATAGAAATTGATGTTCGCTCTGCAATCCTTGGAACATCAAGTCCCGTTAGCCTACGCGTGATTAGCTTCGCCCTATGCCTGCTAGAGACTTGACAGCAGCAATTCAGCTTGCGCCGGCTTCGTCAACGTTCACTCAATTTTGCAACTGTTTGGCTGGAACATCGCGTCCGATAGTCCACTTTTCCTTCTAACGAGCGTCGACACAGGAGAACTACCTTCCGCATTCGCTTGAGGTGTTCAGTACACTTGGCCGTTTTCTGAACAACCTGAACAAACATTTCGATCATGGCTGCAGCCGACGTCCCGCTTCTGATCGTTTCAGAGAACGCTCGCTCAGAGCGGCGCATATCACCTGTCTGGACTATTGGCCATCTCAAGGGCCGCCTGGAGCCCATTACTGGTGTTCCTGCGTCTTCACAGAGATTGACACTCAAGGTCGCCTCTTGGCCTGATCAAGACTTACAGAATGGAGCCGAGGATAGCACACAGCTGAGCAACTTTCTTCTGCAAAGTTACGCTGAACTTCATGTAAGTGCATTTTCTTCCCTCCAGTCCATTATTTCTCGATGCCATCGTGCTCGGAGAGTCCGGCTATGGCCACCGAACAGGGTTGGAGAGTCTTGCCAAATCTGTGTTGGTTTCATTTGGGCGTACGAGAGAGTGACCACGACTAGCATGTGGGTCAGCTTTGCAAGCCATCTAGAACTGCAACGGCCAACCTGCGTGGTATGCTTGAGGTCCTACGAGAATTCCCCTCGGCTGTGAGAACAACAGTGTCTGGAAGCAGCCTGGTTCCTCGCATGGAAAAACGCTCACTGTGACTTGAAGCGTTGATGATATGCTAATCCTTATCTAGGTGGCAGACACTCGCCCAGCAGTTCTTCGTACCAATTTCACAGATGTATCATCAGTTGAGAAGTACGAGATGCCTCAAGACGACTACGAGGCTCGGACAGATAGCGTACTGCATTGGAAGAAAACGCATCAGCTTGGGCGGTTCGATCCTAATGCTCCCAGCATAGAACAGCAGAAGATTGCTGCAATCCAGAGGGAAATTGACGAGAGAGGTAAGCCTACCAACCATACTCGCAGTGATGCCGGGTTATGACTATAATCCTAGAGATGGGACTGACAGACCTGTAGGCATTGTCTCGGGAGCTCGCTGTCGTCTTCTCGCCACTAGTCAACCCGAACAATCTATCGAGCGTCGTGGTACTGTCAAGTATGTTGGCACTATTCCTGAAATACCTGGCCCAGGTTCTTGGGTTGGCATCTCACTCGACGAGCCGACTGGCAAGAACGACGGCACCGTCAAAGACGTACGTTACTTCGACTGCGGAGCCAACTGCGGCGTCTTCGTCCGGCCTGATCGCATTGAGATCGGAGATTTTGAGGTCATTGATGAATTTGGCAGTGACGAGGAATTCTAATCCATGTTTACATCAGGTTGCATCTTTGTGGACCACTTCCGATATTGCATTTCGTCTCGTGGCATATAATCTCTACAACTGTGTTCCAGAATACATGTGAGGAATAACCTTATTCTTCTTGGCTTTCACCGACACGGCAAAATAGTCGAACTCAACTCGAAATTGTCCTGTAACAGGAATGAGGGAACAAGACGTATATGGGACTAGTGTTACTGCTGTAGAGTTCCGCGGCCATGGACTATGAATACAGTTGTGGTGCAGTAAGGTTCAACTGAGCCGTGTCAGGTAAACGTAGACGGAATCCGTAATATGTGCTGGACTTCAGTTACGCACGTGGTGAAGAGACAGCTACCTAGCCTTGAAGAGCTTTCTGAATGATGAAGTCGACGAATCAGTGTCGGCGGAGCAAGGACGTCCTCGGAGAGTTGCGAAACGGTAACACCAGAATTGTTTGTGTTAAGTTTCAGCGATAGGGTCTAGCGCTCAGCACATGGCATGACAGAATGACGGTCCGTGGTTTGCCGTTGCCTCGTGTCAGTCAGTCAAAGTCGTGTCAGTCAAAGTCGTGTCAGAAATATACTTCCCGCAGGCCTTGACTCATGGCAAACCTTCGAACTCCATGACCACAACCTACTAGCTTTTGATTAGAGTGTTCGAACAACGATGAGAGCAAATGATGGTTCACACTAGAACGATATAGCCAACGCCCATTGCCTGGGCTCTTTAGGTCAAGAATTGCACCGGATAGATTAGACGTGGAGACCGTCAGACTGCAGATTGACGTCCAGCTTGTCCGGACACCAGGAGTACGACCGTCTTTGTTGATATGATGAAGACACGCTTGGTTTTAGCAAGCCATGCTGATCCTAAGATACCTGGTTACAAACGGCGCTCCTCGTTCCGCATCGCCACATCATCACTTCTGAGCCTTACTATGGTTGTGTTGCCCATGACAAGTGTCGAGCGTAGTGACCCTGAGAACTTGTCTTGGCAGGTACTGCATCTGGTATTGAATCATATGAACATGATCCAGCCAAGATTTGCAGCTTGAATCTACGGTCGCGACACATCTAGGTTCTTGAGCACGCAGATCTGCCGCTCTTGGCAAAATCTCTAGTGCTCAGCATTGTAGTATATCGTAACAGCTTCCGACCTCATCAAGAATTGCCCCCATTCGAAAATGAACTCTCGAATTTCAAATTCCATGAAATGACACTATGAATGAGAGTGCTCAAGTGGCTTTGCGGCGGGAATATAGAGTCGTTGAGACCATCTCGGACAAACAAACAGAGTTCGACCAACGATAGTACTATCTCACACGTGGTAGTCGCATCGTGCCATTTAACCTTAACAGTTTCATGGATTTGAGACAAGATGAAAGCCACCACCAAAGGAACCTTCTCCGCCGGAGTTAAAGTCGTTCTGAAATTTGTGGCTTACTTGTACTGTAACCACTTTCCCTGAACCTGTTGGGCGGCCATGCGTGCGACACACCTCACTCGAATGGCTGTGGGGCACTGAAACAAAGCTCATGTCGTCGCTACTGCTTGTCTATGTAATGGTCATCATTATTGTTGCAGTCCAAGCTCTTGTAGATAGGGCGGATAGTTTAGACTGATTCATGACTGTGGTCAGAAAATTTGCTCCAATATTTCATGTTGACTTGGCAATCAAACCGTCGAGTATGTACAGTGTGTGCCGATCAATGACATGACTCCTCAGCAGAGCAGACCCTGTCAAATTTTTGTACGATATGTACATATGTATGCGCATGCTGAATTTACCAGTACATGCAGCTGTGTACATATCTCGGCGTTATGCGTATGCACCTACTTGTATGTTGCTTTATAGAGTCAAATTAGATAGTAATCTCTTCTCCTATGTAACCGTGGTGCAAGAAGAAGGCCCAGCGAGTTCGATAGTAGTGAGTGACTGTGCACATCCCCCAGACGGTTGCTCAAACATCGTCTGAGCAGAGAAGTCTTTATGGTTCACACTACCATGCTGTTCTCGACTCTCAAGTCGCTTTGTGGTCAACCAACAAAGTCCCACGCAAGATCGCTGGATTGGCTTTGCTTGTGGCTCATCGATCTCGTTGTTGTCTGACCCACTCACGGTATCTGTGCACCACACGGCATTCAGTATGATTGTTTCGACGGTCGGTAGTCGCATCGTCAACTGTTCGGCACTTCTCTTCGAATGTCGCGACCGTAAGCATCAGATAGCGGGTCATTGTAGGCGAGCACGCACAATGAGGTGATGAGATAATCTTCGATTCGCGCTTTGTGCAACTCGGCCGACAAGAAAAAGTTTGTCACGAGTCTTGTTCTCAAGTGCAGGGTTTACAGTGCACCCTCCAGGTATTATTGTTTCGGCACATCGGAGTGTACTCTCGACCCAATCAATATGACGAAGAGCGCTCTTCAGGAATTTTTCTCATTACGTGCATAATTAGGACAAGCAGGACATTATGCATGACGAGCTTCTGAGTAGGCAGGCATACATTTTGCTCGTTCCTTGACCGAGGAACCCGCTAATTCAAAAATCAAATTGATGATACGTATAGTAATCAAGACGATTCATGAGCGGCGATGCACGTACAAGTTCTCAAAACTGTTCTTCCAGCGTGCAGTCTTGATCAATTCCGTACAGAATTACACGACTTCGTATTCCAGTCTCTTTGCCAAGCTTGCATCCCTTGTCAAGTAAGCAGAGTCAGGGCTTCCACCACCGTCAAAGGCCGCCGAGAGTGTGTTCATTCATACAACACACTGAAGACACGTTACGGGCGTTCGGATAGAGTCAGGATCTCTGTAGGAACCAGGGGAATCTCCGCATGAACTCTTGTACTGCAGATCACTACTGACTCTTGGAGTAAAGGTGGGTGATAAGATCTGCATGCCTGGTCCAAGAGAAATCAGAGCCTCATGGACCTCATCCAGACAATCGCAATCCGTGATCCGGCGGATGATCTCCGAAGATGACATCAGGGACGAATTGATTCACCACACTCGCCTCGAGGGTCCGACTCTGAAAGAATACTTCACACTTGACTCGTGTATTTGGAGCGTCGCTCAATGCAAAGTTTGCCTGACATCGATTTTATGACTCTGCCTCGATGTTTCATGGTGATCTACACACCAGACGGACGTCAAGCCGTCACATCATTGACCTTCTTGACACGATCGGGAAGGATGTAAACTATAACTTGACTCTTGTCTAAAGTAACACCTATCGCTCGTGTATCTTGTCTCGAAAAGAAGTGATCAGGAAGTCTATTGAGATGATGATCTCCTTTCAGCGCACGTGGACCGACCAGCGACAAACATCAAAAACGCAACATCGGTGATGGGGGTATGGTAGCTGCTTCCACCAAACTTACCACGCAAGGTTCAAAGTCTATTCTGCAGAATCAAAGTACACAAAAAGGAAGAGCTACTACAAGACCTACCCCGCGACAGGACGCTGAGCAGAGTCAAAGAAAAAGATCATCTGGTTCTAATACTCGAACGAGTAGAGACCATAGGCCATCATGATAATGGACGACATCAAATCATGTGAACACAACGATCATCAACTTCTCAGAAATGACGAGCAAAGGAACATGAGCTCACCCAGCGCATTGAATCTCCATACAACGATAAAATGCAAATAACAGAAATCATCGATCAAGCTAGCCACGAAGTCAAAGTTTGGAACAAGGATAACATTCCTCTCATCTCGATCGATTCAACATCAAGATTGGGGATCTAAAGAAATGGCTCTTACGTCTCACACCGCCAGGAGACCACTGAAGTTGGCCGACTTAAGATGAGGCATTTTCCCCTTCAGAACAAAAATCGCCGAACCAAGTACTATTATTATTGTATTGGTGCAGGGAAGGTACAACCTCCCGGCCACAAAAACCAATGGCGCAAAAGCCTGATAAGGTCTCCTAAGATGGTCGTCCGGTTTCCTGGCACGTCTTCCAACTTGAGTCGAGTATATTGGTTGACACCCAGCCACAAAGTCGCATTCAGCTCCCAGAGCAGTGAGTTACTACTCGATCTCAACCAGTTCGGGGGAAGTCCGAACAAAGCAACACAAAGCCATCAATCAGTATCTACTCGAAGATCCTGAAAGAGGCGCAGCAGAAACCTACATCGAATATGGTGTAGACGAAGCTTTTCCAATAGCGAGAGTGAGCCGAACAGTCAGTCAATGACGGCGATGAGATGGCAGAAAACAAGGTAGTTAGATGCAGCTCACTGTGAATCAATAGCGTCAAGGTGTGCAGAAGTCAAGATTGATGATTGAATGATGAGGATGGCAAAGTCCTCGCATGTGAGTCCTATACTTCCTTGGGTATGGAAATGCCTCATCGCTGAATGTACGAACCAGCGGCACCAAAAGCAAGATCGCATGAACACAACAACCGAGCGACGAATTTGAGAGTGCCGTCAACATCATGTTCAATCAACACTCACAATAAGTCTAGGTCTACACAGGCGGTAAATCATCAGTACGACCCGATTTTATAAACACCAGAGTAGACTGGTGTATCAAGAGTGATGCATATCCATGCCTCAAGTTCTTGCGACTTGAAGCGAAAGACCATGCATAAACCTATGGTCTACTATTCAGCTTTCGTGCCGGAGACTCTTCTACTGTTCTTCTCTTTGTGCTTTGCGCATAGTCACTGCCTGGTCTCTCGCCCATGCTTGATTTCCTTCCCATCCTTTCTTCACTACAAACTTCACAAAATCGCTCTTTCTCTCGTAAAGGAGGGAAGAGTGATTTTACACAAGATCCACAGCATTGCTCTTTACTCTTCTATAGATTCGCTGTTTCCGGTACTGTAGAATCGCTCTTTCATCTTCTACATAATTGCTCGTCCCCTCTTCCACACGACCGCTCTTTCCAGATCCATAGGATCTCTCTTTCCCCTGTCGCAAGTTCGCCAAAGAAAAAAACACCCCATTTCCACTCTCATCAGTTCATTCCTTCCTGTATTGTGTTACCAATCTTTTCCTTTCTTCTTCTGTAGCATCGCGCCATCCTCTTCTACATGGCATTCATTCTTCTTGCGTGGGTCGCTCTTCCCACTATCACGAGGTCGCTCCTGCCACTTCCAGATGTTCGCTCCTTCCTCATTCATAAGGCCATTCCTTCCCTACCTACGAGGTCACTCCTTCCTCTTCCATAAAGTCAATTCTTTCCACTTTCATGCTGTTCGTAGTTCCCGCTATGGCGTAGTCAACTCTCTTTCCTACTCTAAACATCCTATATTTTCGCACCTCTCTGTCCTTGTATAAGCCACTGCTTGCACCCTCAACCTGATTACTTGTCCCGCTTTTCCTGCTGGAAATCCACATCTCTTGTTTTTCTCTTTCTCATTCACAACCACGATAACTTCTCGTGACACAAGTCAACATCATCAAATCGCAGGCGACTGCGGCTCGCTATCCAAATCAATCGAGTCGAGATTGGAGAAACATGTAGACAATAGGATATCGGACAATCAAAGGTTTTCTGTGTCGTCAGAAAAGATATGGTTCATTTCATGGGTTCTCGTTAGAAGGAAAAGAAAAGAACAAAATACCACCAATACCACGACAAAAACTTCCGACAATGTCCTTGACCAAGTTCAAGGTCGAGAATGGGAAAGAGAAATGTTTCCTTCTCATTGCCAACAAGAAAAAAAAAGCCCAAAGAGGAAACAAGAAGAAGAAGAAGAAGAAGAAGAAGAAGAAGAAGAAGAAGAAGAAGAAGAAGAAGAAGAAGAAGAAGAAGAA
>BSBH01000051.1:0-148147 GCA_026013035.2 Dothideomycetes sp. NU30
TTCCCCCCCCCCCCCCCCCCCCCCATCCCTTTCTCTGTCACTCGGGATAGGGCTTTCTTCTATCATATGTGACTCCTCTTCTAATTATCTCCCTCTCCGTCCCTATCACTTTCAATCGTATATCCTCGAGTGTAACATGAATGTCTTTTCTAGTCACTGAAGCAGTGCAGGGAAAGGAACAAGAGAAACAAAAACAAAAGGTAAACTGAAGGAGGAAGGGAAAGAGGGTATCGATGTAACAATGCCGAAAGAAGAATTTCTTTGAATAAGATTTTTTCTAAAAAACTGGGGGAAAAACATCTCGGACATGCATTCATCCCCAGATCATTCTATCTCATGATCATTTCATGATGAGTGTCAAGAACCGTCACCACCCCTTCCTTCCAACCATCCCAGACCCTTCCTGATATTCCTTGCAATCATCCATAAGCCCTCCCATCATACCAGTTCTCTGTGTCATGCAAACACCATTACTTCAGCACCACTCGTCATCTCTCTTCCTCTTCCTTCCCCTCCCAACACGTCCACTTCTCTAAAGCTTTGCCTCCAGATCTTCAAACTCTTCAACCTCTCTAACAGGCCTGCAAGCCTCAGATAACGGCATACTAGCCTTGAACCTTCTGACATCCTCAATCTTGACCGGCTCACCAATTTCCTTCTTTTGCTCCTCAACTCTACGTTCAGAGTTTGTGATACTGCCTCCATCTTCCTTTGCAGCACTCTTTTCAGCGGTGGAAGCTGCTTCGGAGGAGTTGGAGGATGTGGCTTGGGCGAGCAAATGAGTCGAAATCTTGGCTCGGGTAGTGCTGGCAGGATCTATATGTTGAGCGAAAAAGTCGACCATGTCTTGTCTGGTGATAGGCTCAATATGTTCGACATCACGGTAAACCAATTCAAAGTCAAAGGCTTCGCTGGTGATGTGATGCCAGAAACGACTGCTTTCCTGATTCAAGTTCTTGAGCTTTTCAAGCCTCTTGTTGATGAGAGCAGTCTTGTGCGATTCCAACTCTTCATCACTCATCTTCTTGAGGTTGTCGCCAAAGGAGTTGATGAATACGTCGATGCGCCTCTCGAGATATTCTGGTGATTTCTCGGACTGAATCAGGACACGCCAGCCGGACACTGCTGTGAGGATAAGGGGCATGGACTGGACAACATAACCGAGTTGTTCCTTTGTGCGCAAGGTGTCAAAGCAACCTTCGTCAGCCATTTGTGCGAAGAGGAGAAGTTTGGCACGGTTGGCACGGTCGGTCAAAAGGCCAGTGAAGAGTTGATAATCGATGCAGTGGTTGACGTTTTGAGGGTCTTTGAGTGGACGTTCAAAAACAAAGTTGCTGCCAGGTGGAACGACGATGGAACGACGGAGTGGCCATTGAGCAGGGGGAAGATGCTTGGGTTTCATGACGGATTCAACAAGATCGGTCATCTTGAGGGCATCCTCGCGGTGGAGGTTACCATGTGCGAGGATTTCGATGTGCATCTGTTGCAAGACCTGAGGGAAGAAGGCACGAATATCTTCGGCGGTGACCTGAGTCAACTCTTCCAGGAGCTGCTCAACAACAAAGCCCTTTTCAGTGACCAACCATCTGCTGTATGTGCCAATCTGATGGAAAGGCTGTTGATAGCCAAAGTTTCGCCAGCCACGAAGAGTACGATCTTTGATAATGTCGAAACGATTATCTTTGACGTCAAGATCACGCATGGCGACCAGAACCTTTTCAAGCAAAACAGCCATCTTGTCGTTGTAACCGCTTATAGTAACATCGAAACCTTGAGCGTGGTTTTGAATGTCGTACTCGAGTCCGGCGAGTTCGGCATCGTACGAGTATTCGGTCAAAGAGTCCTCAATCAAGTCCTTGTAGATGTGGTTCATGGTGGAAGTGAGAGCAGACAAACTGACTAGAGGTGATCTGAAAAAGACCTTGACGTTTGCCTTTGGTGCCCAGAACTGGTCATCCTTCTTCCACCAAGTTCGAACGTTGTCATCGTTGCGAATCAGTTTGGGAGTAGGAGCGGGTTTGGCGACCTCCTTGACATCGACATCAAGACGTGAGGGTACGAATTCGTTCTTCGCGGGCATGTGAAGCTCAGAAGGACGCTCTGTAGAGGTTGATTTGGCGGCATCTGCCAGTGACTTTCTGAACTCGGAAGGCATCTTCTCATATTTGTAGTCAGTACCGTACCACTCTTCCTTTTGATTCCAATCTCCTGGGTAGTCTTGAGAAACGAGAGTGATGCGGAAGTTGTCAGGGCGGAGTTGGTCAAGGCCACGCTTGATGGACTCGGCATCAAACTTCCAGATCAAAGACTGAGCACTGAGAAGCTTTTCACGAGGGAAAGATCTCTGCATGACACCAGAGAGGTGACTGGTAGTACGACTTGCAGGAATCTTTTGACGGAAGCGGAAGTCAACTTCTGCCAACTTGGCCATCTCATCAACAATCCATTCTTGAGGCGGTTGCTCCTTGACCATGGCAATGTACTGGAAAACAACCTTGACAATCTCGTGGTAGTTTTTGAGACCATCCTCGGTCAGGCGGATGGAAATGGAAAAATGAGAAGTTCCGGGGCAGATGTTCATGGGACCAGCGCCGAGACCGTTGGCCCAACCCTTGGCCTTGATGTAGGCGAGAATAGAACCAGGACCCTCGTGGCCGATGAGATGACTGAGGTATTTGGAAGGTTGTGACTCCCAGAGATCCTCCTCGTCAAAGTAAACAAAGTGCATGTCGAGCAGGCGCATGTCCATGACAGGCTTGACAAAGATTTGAGATTCCAACTCCTTCTCGGTCAAGACAGGGATGCCATCCCAGCGCAGCTTGGGGAGGTCCTGGTTGGGAATGTCCGAGTAGAACTCTGTGACCCACGACTCGAGCTCATCGAGACTCTCTCTACCCAAGACAGCGAGCTTCATGCGGTTGGCCGAGTAGTGTGCGCGGTAGAAGTCGATAAAGGCATCGCGGATCTTGACGCCACGCTCGATGGGGTCATCTCGCAGGACCTTGTAGTTGCCCGTGGCGAATTTGTGGAAAGGATGATCTTTGTTTGACAAACTCTTGTTGAGCTGGTGGAGGCGCCAGTTATCTGCCTGCAAGTTCTTCTTGTTCTCCGAGTCGACAGCACGGAGTTCACGATCTAACGTGTCTTCGAGGAATAAGGGCTTGATGAAGAATTGGGCAAAGCGATCAAGGGCGCCGTAGAGCGGGGCTCGTGACTTGTCGATGGGCAGGTTCTCGCTGCTGTTGAGTGATGATGTTTGGCTGTTACTTGTCGATGATGCCGACAGTTCGAAGTAGTAGTTGGTGTCGCAGGATGCAGTGAAGGCGTTCGAGTAGCCGCCGAATCGTTGCAGGTATTGGTTGTAGTCGTTCTCGACGGGGTACTGCAAGTGGGGGATGTTTTAGTTTGCTTGTTCCATGATTGTGTGTGTTCTTGTCAAGTACTCGAGGAGGAAGATGGGAAGTAGTGTACACACCTTTTCAGTACCCATGAACAAGAGATGCTCAACAGCATGGGCCATTCCAGGCATGTCCTCTGCATCACTGAAACTGCCAATGTTGACATCCATGGCGGCGCTGGCCTTGTCCGTATCCGGGTCATGGATCAACAGAGCCTCGAGGTCGTTGGCAAGTCGTATCACACGGTATGTACGGTTGTCAAGTAGTGGCTTCTCCATACTGTCGGCCACACGGCTTGCTGATGTCGACAATGGGCGCTCTGCTAGAGACATGTTGGCTGAGTTTGGTCCGACCATGGCGACGGCGGGGGAGGAGGAAGAGGAGGAGGCGGCGGCGTTGAGCAGCAGCGGCGACGACGACAACGACGGGCTGTGAATTCGTTGGTTATGAATACGCGACTGAGACCGAGACCGAGATGCTGTTTGTATGTGTCTGGTAGTCGTTGTTGACGATAATAGTGATGAAGATGAAGAAAAAGATGGTCTTGAAATTGGTCTTACTCTTGCACTTGAAAGCCGCCAAACATATTCCAAAGCAGTGAGACGTTGTAGACAAACTCCAGCATTCTTCGCCAGACTTGGACACAACAATACCATGGGAAAGAGCGACCGACCCACTTGGCACACGCAAGCGGAGGAATGTGCAAGATTAGTATATCAACAGCAACAACCAAACAATATCAATATCACGCTTCTACCAAAGTGTTTCAAGTATTGTATGTCTGTATGCCACCTGCTCTGCACCTACCTACCCAGCTATCCTTTCCCCTCGGTCAAGATACAGTGCTTGACTCTGCAAAGACCATGTCCTTTCGTCATCTTTGCTTCTGCCGCCACTTTTGCCAAGACTTGACCCGCCTTCATCTGCGCTGCCACATGCCTTTCATGCTTATTTTCCCCACCTTTCGGACCCTTTTCACACTCTTGTCGACTTGTATATCTACCTATCTTATGCAATAATCATGTGCCTACCACATTCAACACTTAATGAATAAACACTCTAGCAAGACATCTCATTCAATCCATGTTTGACAATATCAATTCGTGTTTCCATTCTCATCTCTACTCATCATGGCGTTTCCGTTCTCATAACGCCCATCGTGCCTGACCTGTGTCTTGCTCACCTTGCGTATCCTTTCTTCGCTCTTCTTTTCTCCTGGCATCCTGACCCCATTCTTGGCCAATCAATGCAACCAAGCTTCTCCCTGCAATCAATGTACCTTTCTCTTCAGTCATCACTCGCTGGCCTTGTTAACAAAGACTTGCCTCTTGTCTTGTGGTCGAGCTTGACTTGTGACTTTTGCACCATCATCCTTCTTTGACAATAGCAATCCGTCAAGTACCCTGTCTCCGACTAGCGAATGTTCAAACTCTCATACTTCAGCCAGTTGTTGCGTGACTTGTTCACATGATCCAAGCCCAGCATGTCGTTACCATCTGCTGCAAGCTTTTCCGAAAGAATATCGTCTGCAATTCCTTGTTAGTCAAACAATCCAACCAAATCATCTCATGTCCGCACTCACCATCTTCAACAGACACCGGTCTGGAATAGCTTGATCCGGTCTTGACGAGAGCAAATTTGATTTTCTCAAACTGTTTGCCCTTGATGCCCGTACGCTTTGACAGCCTCTCCTTGGTTTCCTTGAACACCTCGCCCTGCAAATTGAGTCAGTCATGCAAAAATGATTTAAACATCATCAAAACTCACCTCCTTGACCAGAAAGATGAACGGAATTCCATGCGTCTTAGATGGCTCCTTGTCGTAGTGGAAGCATCCGACAATTGTGTCTGTGCCTTCCTTGACAGCTAGCTCTTCTTCTGGCATGCGTTCTGCATATACAGACATGAACTCGTTCAGCGATGACACGGGCGTGGTTGTGGGCAACTCCTTGTACACCTTGCCCGAATGTGCCTCGAAGAATCGGATTTGCTCAATCGTCTCGTCAGGTAACTTGGCCTTCTTCTGCAGTACTGGTATGACGTCTTCGAATGTGCCGACCTTGGGTACAAGGCAGTCATAAGTTTCCTGAACATCATGTTAGTCTGCAGTTGATTAAAGTATCTTCAAGCATTACTGACCTCTTTTGTGACACCCTCAGGCAACCAATTCACCTTGACAGTCCTTCGCTGCTCGAGATCGGATAAACTCATTTCCAACACCTCATAGTAAAGGGTGTCTGGGGATTGGTTTGTGTAACCATATGTACCGTAACCACCACCAACTCCAGACAGAATGTTGTGTACGGTAGCTGTTGGAACGCGCTTAACAATCGCACGAGGCTTTAGACTTTGTGCGTTGACGGTCGTGAAACGTAGATGAGTAGCGTCAACTTCTGACTTTGCGGTTGTTGAAAGGTACTGTGCCACCTTGGAGGCCATTGTGTCGTAACTGTCTTTCCTTGACAAGTAGATATCAACTTCTTCAGCTCCTTGCTCCAGAGTAATTCCTTGAGGTACTGCTGGTTTGGGCAAGAATGTTACACGGATTCGGTTGAGAAGATAGTCATAGAACGAGGGTGCGTCAACGTAAGCGGATGGATTGGCTTGTTGGAAAGCCTGAATCTCTTCACCAGAAACAACCTTCTGGAAGCAAACAATATCACCATCTTGAATCTCCGATTGGCCAAGTGACTGCTTAGATTTCATGACGTCGATGAAGTTCTGCTTGATCTCCTCGAACAACTTGAGTGATATGCCTGCTTCCCATCCCATGAGTTCAAGGATGGCCGGTGCGAGATCTTGAACCTTTTGTGACTGGTGCATGTACGTATGACCAACACCCTTCAAGGTTTGAGATTCGTGGTCGAAATGCTTGAGGAAGACAATGATTGGCTTCTGATCTTGAGCTGGTGGTGTTGCGGGGACAATTGAATCTGAATCCCATTTGGGCTGTCCGTCCTTGCCGCGTGTTGTCTCTTCAATGAAGAGTCGGAAAGGTGCTGAACGGGTGGAGAATTTGGCGTTTGCTTCTTCGAGTGTCATTGATGTGTAGTTGATGACCTGATCAGGTCTGACAGTTCCATTCTGACGATTGACCATGGCCCACGGACGGACCAAGTCTGCTTCTGCCCCAATCTCCTGCGCAACTTGTTCGTTGAACTCGGTCATGGTCATTGCCTTTCTGCAGCGAAGTACCCTTGGTGCAATCTCCTCGGCTTGGTCAGTAGACTTCCAGTCAACCAGATCAAATCCTTGGTAATTGCGGAAGTTCCTCTCGGTGGCGATCTGAACATTCATGTACAGATGAGCTTCTTCACGTTCCTTGCGCTTGCGTTCGAGAGCGGCACGCTCTTCAAACAGGCGCTGTGGTAGGTGAGAAGGTGGCTGGATGCTGTCGCTGTCACCAAGAACTTGATCAATACGACTTTCGCGAATGTATACCAACATGTAAGCGCTCATGGAACGCTTTGTTGACCACTGGCGGGTGAAGGGGTTTTGATGCTTGGGTGTACCATTGGCACCAACTGACGCATAATCACCACCGTAGTTTTCATCCATGGCTTCCTTGTTGGTCGCGCGAGTGACACGGTCGTCGTCGAATCTGAAGAAAGAGCTATCCTTGGTAGGCTTGAGGAAGGCGTAGTAGTGACCGGCGTTCATATCACCACTGTGCACAAGAACACCATGCAGGCGGTAGATGTATGGTTCTGAGCGATCGGCTGTCTCGGAAAGGTAAGGGGAAGCATCCCAGATCTCGGGGAATTCGTAACGGTCATTGACCTTGACCATGGCGTCACGGACAAAGTCGTATTCGAAACGCTTGAGTTGGAGATGTAACACTTGAGGGAAGCTTTCGAAGATGACACCCTTCTTGGCGTCTTGCAAACCATAACCTTCGGCGGCATACTTGTTATCTCCTTCTAGTGTCTCGACTTGGATGTAGTCACGGAAACTATCATCAAGCGTTTTGCAACCACTGACGTTGAGTTGAAGATCCCAGAAGTCTTCGACACGAGAACTCTCATAATCAACATCGATGCAGCGAAGATATGTCTTCATCTTGCCGACAAACATATCAGCAAGAACATTCTGAGCTTCAGTACCCTTCATCTTTTCTTCCATCTTGTCCATGAGAATGCGGGACAGTTCCTGTACATCTTGTTGTTCAAACACTTGACGAGATTCCCAACCGAAAGATTGAGTAAGTTCCATGGTGGAAACAGCTGCGGGATCTGTTTGAAGCTTGTAGAATAGACGCTGCAAGGCCCATGCGCTACTGTTGCGAGCATCACTTTCGCTTTCTGTGGGTATTTGGTATACAGCCTGATGGACATGTCAGTGATGGACAATCTGCATGATCAAAGTGCACGGACCTTGCGGAAAGCATTTGTGAAAAACAGTGACTGAAGCAGCGAGTTGAGATAACAAGTAGCACCTTGATTGCGCAGGCCAACCATTCCTGTTTCCTTTTTGGAGTCGTAGCTGAAACGAGAGATTAGCACCTGCATGAGCTTCTTTGGTAGATGGAAGATTGTAGAGCAGCAAGTTCGCAAGACAGAAGAACAACAACGTGATGGAGGAGCCATGACACGATCTATGTCTGGGTTGAGAGATGGATCGTAGCCAGGTGTTGGTGCTGTAAGGAATGTGTAGAGGGGGATGTGTTCAGAAGAACAAGCGACTGTAGTTGAGAAAACAAGACACTCCGCGATAGCAATAATCTAAGATCGTGAAGAGACATAGTAGATGAGGGAATGAAAGAAGTGACGAGACGTGAACATGCTGGGCAAGGTTGCAAAGACAACAGGGCAAAATGATTGTGACGGGTCAAACTGGATGGTTGATGCAAAAAAAGGTACTGAACGGTCGGACGACAAACAAAATGCAGACAAGCAAGACGAAATGAACTTACTTGATAAAGTTGTGCCAGAGAACGCCAGTGGGATCCTTCAAGACACGAACATAGGCAGTCAACTTGGCACAGTCATTCTCAACCAGAGGGCGACCCTTGTCATCAAAGCTTGTCGCAAACACTCTGTTCTTTTCCGCAAAGCGAGTAAAGCCCCAATCTCCCTCCTCTTGGTTGAAACGGTGTGATGCCTCGTGGTGGACATAGATTGAAGGGTCGTTGGGATTCCAGAGGACGAGCATGAATCGACAACAAGCATACCAGTCGGCAGGTGGCTTCTCATCTTCACCGTGACCTTGTTCTAGGTAGAAACTAACAGCCTCGTTGGCGTTGTTACCGGCAGGAAAGAAGAGAACCTTCCACGGGTGGTCTCCACAGGTGAACACAGGGCTGTTATGTCTGCGTGGCAAGGTGCGCCAATCTTTGATATCCCAGGTGTATGTTGTTTCGGCTTCGATTTCCAGATCGGGGTCTTCGGGCATGAAGCGGTCGCGCATGGCGGCATAATCGTCCGCTCTGGGTTCTTGTACAGGTGGTTCCTCCATCGAGTCGTCGTCGGGTGTGATGATGGCTACGTCTTGTTGCTTTTCGTCATAGTCCGAGTCGACCATCATGTCATGACTGAGCTGTGAGTCCTCCAGAGTTAGCGCACTCATCATGGCTTCTTGTTCTTGCATGATTGTCATGTTGATTGTGTCAAGGGCGTCGCTAGTACAAGTTTTGCTGGCTGTGTACTCCTGGGAGGGGAGGGAATACAAGGGGAATCGAGATGGCTAAAGTTGGTAGGTGGGCAGGCGGGCAGGTAGGCAGAGACAGGCAGATGCGAATTCAGTCATGTTACTTACATCCATGGTGGGCGCTCAAGCTGCGCTGGCGTAAGAGTGGAAGGTGCGATTCGGACGTCGAGTGTGTGACTGTCGTCCTGCTTGGGAAGGTGGGATTGTGTTTGTAATAGTTTGAGCTGTTGCTACTGCTGCGGCTGCTTCTGGCTGTTGTTGCCGTCACTCCCGAAATAGAGCGAATATCCAACACCAAGAGCGAAATCTCCTATGAATGTTGTGTGAATGGTGAATTCCCGGATAAAGCTGTACCAACAGAAAGGTCTGTACTAGGTAACTCTCTGCTATTCAAAGTGTGTGATGAGGTAGGTATTGCTTTGCTATGTGGGAAGGGAACGTTTGATGGAACGCCAAGCAAATGACGATTTGTTGCCCCAGGCATGGGAATCCCTCCATGTTGTCACACAAACGTCTTCCATCGTGATCGATAGCTCATAAGAAGACCACGAATGCGCCTATCTTTCACTTTGGCGTAGTGTATTCATTTTCTACTTGACCATTATATCAGGTAGGGGATAAAGACAAGCGCATTCCTTGATTCTTTGCTTTCCGCCTTGTTCTTGAAAGAATTGAAAGCTCACTCAACTTGAGCTTTCATCTCACTCGGCGTCGCATACTGCATTAAGCTACTCACCCTCACGTTGCTCATCAATTAAGCTGCTAGCTACCCTCTTAACTCACATCCTACCTACAAGAAAGTACAACCGTCATGGGAGGTCAAGCCTTTACCAATCTCAACCTCTCAATTCCTCGTCTTCCTCCTGACATTTATGAAAATGTCAAAAAGGTAGCTCTCGAAACCCTGTCCAAGCATTACGCAAAAGCAGCTGCCATTCCCGAAGCGCCTGGCAAACAAGATTATGGCGACATAGATCTTGCTGTTGGATCGCCTTACTCCCCATCCGCTCTTGATGATACTGTGCGCGATCTTCCCGCCCTTCACGTCAAAGTCAACTTTCCCGAGTACCACCTTGCCACTCCCCTTCCTCTAGATCAAAACAGATCAGACTGCAACACATCAAATCACAGCAAACAGCAGCAGGCATTTGCTCAAATAGATATCAGGGTTTGTCCTACTGAGGATCTGGACTGGATACTCTTCTTGCATGGGCATGGTGATCTGGGTCAAATCCTTGGTGTCATGAATTATGGATACGGATTCACCTCGAATGACAAAGGTTTCCACGTGCGTATCAAAGAACAAGAAGGGCAGAATTGGAAGGCAAGCCAAGTCTTTCTTACCAAAAACCCAGATATGCTCATGGACTTTATGCGTCTAGACAAAGAGGAATATGCTAGAGGTTTCCAATCTGAGCAGCATCTTTTCGCTTGGCTTACAACTTGTCGGCTACTGGACAGGAACTCGATTGACACTAGAAAGGACGACTCGGACAATCGTGCACGCATGCAAAAACGACCCATGTTTCGTCGATTCGTTTCCGATTGTCTTCCAAATCCACCAAGCAGTCAAGTTACGTCTACGCATACCCGAGAATCACTCCTTCACGAAGCGCTGGTCTTTTTCGACAAAGAAGAAGAATACACCACACGTCGCGATATCGTTCTTGCGACAAATGCTGAAGAACATGCATGGCATTTGATCACGTCCACAGTGCTCGAGCCAGATACTAGCCTACGAAAGGCTAAACTGAACGAAGTAGTTCGCGCATTCAAACGATTCGTTGCTTTTACTGCTGATCAACCATATATTCGTGAGGAAGCCGAGATGGAACCAGACAGACAGGCTCACTTTTGTGTGATGATTAACGAGGATGATGAAGTCGATCCAGAAATGCGAAAATGGTTACTTGCAAACTGGCAAGAGGTCAAGACTTTGGAAAGGGAGAGGGTTAAAGGAAAGAGACGGCTAGCGATGAGGGTTGGTTAGCTCGAGTGGAATCCTGGTTTCATAGTGTATTGCTCTTCATGCTGACTTCCACGGTGTGTCTGCGATGATGAGTTTCCTACTGCAGAGTCTACAACGCCCAGCAATTGTGATGGGCTTTCCTGACCTCAACAGACACAGTCCACTGGTATTCTGAGAGAAATCAAGAATACGTCCAACAACAGCCCCACTTTACACCAATATGTTCTACCAATAATTGAAGAACTTCTACCTGGCTTTTCGTCTTGTATCAACCGCCAGAGCATACAAAAAGCTTTGTATCTAGGCAAATCGAGAAAGTTGTCTTGTACAGAACAGTCAAGGTCATCCCTTCATGCAAACATGCTCCTTCAATGCCGAGGGAACTCGGGGGAACATATACCGTGCATCGGACCCTGTAAAATGTGGGGAAAGTAACGTGATCTGCCGCGGATAAAAGTAAGAGTGCTCAAAGTTGAGTCTCTTGTCCTCTGGTCATATACAAAATTGCGTACAGTTCTCCATGCCAGATACTTCTGCAGGTTCATTTTTTTTTAAAAAAAACGAGAACATGTTTGCCTAGACCTTGGCAACACCGAGGAAAGATGTATCCAGAACGTGGAGCGGTTCGCTTATGTGAACACTTTCCGTTGATAAGATTCAAGACTGTTGTGTCTAGCGCGGTCTGGATGCGGGATGAAGGGTGATCTTTTCCATGATACCGAATGAATTGTTCGCCTTTTTGTTGGCAGTGACGAACAGGTGGGACAGATTGATGAGCAGGGACAAAAAAGTCGTTGTTCGATACTATAAAGTACTTCCGGCCTGCTTCCACTGGTTTTCTCTTCTTTCATCCTATCATACAGGTCTCGCAAGGCTGGATAGCGTTTTATCTCCTTTCATCCATTCCAAAACCAAGCTCTTGGTAACTTGGCGACTTGAGCTCTTTATCTCCTCAACTTGATAAGAATCACCCACCACCAACCTGTGACTTTTGGAGACCTTATGGACTTTAAACCAGAGTTCTTCAGCTTACTACTCAAAGCTATTCGTTGAATAACAGCATAGCAACAGCAAAACAAACATTCACAACAATACTTTACAGTCCCGATTATTCTGGAAAACTCATCCTCTCAGCAGAATGAAGTCTTTCTTGTCGCAAGATGCGATTCATTCGAGTGGCATAGAAATGACGGAGAACGATGATGCGGTCAAAAGAAAATCCACCGTCGAGCCTATCGAATACAGCGGTGATGATTCGACAGAGTCTGGATCGATCAGAAAGGATTTGACCCATCGCAAACTGAAATCTCGTCATATTCAACTCATCGGTATTGGAGGAACCATTGGCACTGCTCTTTATGTGTCTATTGGTAGCGGTCTTATCAATGGCGGACCTGCGAGTTTGTTCCTGGCCTTTTCTATTTGGTAAGTCTTCGAAATTTAACCAAAATATTCTATAGTTATGAAGGCACATGTGCTTGTCCTTTGACATCGCCTTTATCTCTTGTCAACGAAACCTTCTACCGTATTGAGTACAATAAGTTTTGACATGGAATACAGGTGTTCATTCATTCTTGCAATCACAATCAGTACGAACCTTCCATTCTCTGTCCTGCCTTCTCTTTGTCTTTGTGCGAAAATGTCGTGTGCATGTCTTGGTTTCCACCAAATCTGCCTACCCACACCATACCATTCCCGAAGCGACATTTACAAGGCCAAAGCAGCAACCTTCTCCAATCCGCGCAACTTTCCCACGCAACATACACTGACGAACGCTATCAGGCACTGCCGAAATGGTGACATACCTCCCAATCTCGTCCCCCTTCATCAGATTTGCGAGTCGCTACATGGATGATGCTATGGGGGTCGCAGCAGGGTACAACTTCTTTATCTTCGAGGCCATCTTGGTATAAACTCACCATATCACGTTGCTTTCTGAAAACATGCTAATCGTACCCTTACTTCAAGGTGCCATTTGAGATCACAGCTTGCAATGTGATTATCCATTACTGGAGTGACGTGGTACCCGCGGGTGCTATAATCGCCATTACCATCATACTTTATGCGTAAGAGATTCTCTATTTTCCTTCAAACGACGACCATACTAACAATATCTCAGTCTGATTAACATCCTCACCGTCAAATGGTATGGAGAAACTGAATTTTGGGCTGCACTTGGGTTCGTACTATTCGAGATCCGTTGTGTTGTAAATGCTAACCATTTTTCCCTTCCAGAAAAGTTCTGTTGATTATCGGTAAGACTTGGCTCCCAAAGAAATACCCTAAGCATCTCATTCTGACTCATCGCCAGGTCTCATCATCTTCACATTCATCGCAATGTTGGGCGGCAACCCTCTCGGCGACCGCTTCGGATTCCGTTACTGGAACAACCCCGGTTCCTTTGCAAAACTCTACTATGACGGAAAACTAGGCTACTTTCTCGGTTTCCTTCAATGCCTCATTCAAGCTTCCTTCACCATCGCCGGTCCGGATTATGTCAGTATGGCCGCTGGTGAGGCCGAAAACCCTCGTGTTGTCATGCCCAAGGCTTTCAAAGCAGTCTTTTACCGCTTGACATCTTTCTTCATGTTGGGTTCGTTGTGTGTGGGTATCCTTGTACCATACAATGACGAGGAACTGATTGCCGCCACCACTGCCGGAAGACCAGGTGCTGCGGCTTCTCCTTATGTTGTCGCCATGAACCGTCTTCGTATTGGTGTTCTCCCTAACATTGTCAACGCACTGGTTCTCGCCTCCGCCTTCTCCGCCGGAAACAGTTACGTTTACTGTGCAACTCGTTCTCTCTACGGTCTCGCTCTTGAAGGAAAAGCACCACGTTTCCTCACCCGCACCAATCGCCGTGGTGTCCCTATCTACTGCACCCTCGTCGTCCTCGCCATCTCCCTCTTGTCTTTCCTCCAAGTCAGCGAGAATGCTGCTACAGTGCTCAAATGGTTCATCAATCTGGTCACGGCATCGCAACTCATCAACTACGCTGTCATGTGTCTAACCTTTATCTTCTGGAAACGCGCTTGTGATGCCCAAGGTCTTGACCGCAAATCTCTTCCATTCTGCGGTTTCCCTCAACCTTTCTTGGCTTACTATGGTCTTGTTGGATGCACTGTCATGGCTTTCGTCGGCGGATACACTGTTTTCTTGCCTGGTCAATGGAGTGTGCCTACTTTCTTGTTTAGTTACTTCATGATTGGCTTGTTCCCCGTGGTGTTCCTCGGTTGGAAGTTGTTGAAGAAGACTAAGTGGAGGAGTGCCCTGGAAGTCGATCTCAAGGGTGAAGTCGAGGAGATTGAAGAGTATCAGGCTAATTATGTTCCGACTCCTCCCAGGTAAGTGTTTGTTCTGTTTAATACAGCTAAGGAAGACAACAACTGACTAGTGCTTCACAGGAATGCTCTCGAGAAATGGTTCAATCGTATCTTCGGTTAGGCTTGAAGGGCAAGTTGTAAAGTTGAAGAAGCAGGTGTGGGACAATATCAAATTGTGAAGGTCCGCTTCCAAGGTACATGCAAGATGCTCATCATCTAGATATATTCGCGATCAAAGTAACTTTGAATCAAGCCTTCACGAGTCGCATCATACTCCTTGAGAACCACCTTGTCACCTTCGATGAAAGTGTTTGACTGGACGAATACCTTGCGAGGAGGAGCCGCAGCAATGACTGCGGGTCTGACCTTGGTTGCGAACCATTCATCTACGCTTGTGATACCCTCGTACAGTTCAGTACCAGCCTTGAGATCAGCTGTTGCCTTGTAGATTTGAAGTTTTTGCAAGAAGTTCTCAACAGCAGGACGACCATGACTGATGATCTTGGTACGGTCAAGCTTGATTGTGAGGTCGCTCAAGTCTTCCTTTTCGTATTCGAGTTTGCAGAATTCTGGTTCGGACAAGAATACCTTCAAGATGGCGTGACGAGCTTGCATGTGCGCTTGTCCTGTTGAATGTCAGTACTCGCTCACATAGATAGATGGTATGAATACGTACCCCACTTGCGGGCTTCGGGATTGTAGAATTGCAATGCAGCGATACCAGCTCTGGCCATTGACAAGTATGCAGCATACAGAACGTTGCCGCTTTCACCATAGAGGTCCTGTCACTGCTTAGTATGTTGTGCTGAGCCCAAAAATGAGCTGTCAAGTGTATACCTCTTTTCCATTGCCGAAGCCGAAGATCTCCAGGATACCAAAGTCGGGACAAAGTGCCATGGCCTTAGAGGAAATCATCGTTAGTAATTGAGCCGTAAAGGAGTTTCGAATGACTTACAACACACTCAGCCCTACACTCTTCGTAACTAGGGCCCATACCTCCGAACACAGTACCCCAGGTCTCTCCCTGTATAGATGATTAGCTCCAAATTCAATACAGCCAACTTCACTATAAGGCTCACAGGCTTGTACCATGATGTGATGGGTTTCTGAGTAATGGGACTGATAGGAGGGTTCTCGATGTCGAAATTGTACTTTCCAGGTTCAGTCTCTTGCAAGATCTTACCACAACCATGACCAAGAAGCTCATGAAGTCCAACTTGCACCTCGAACGCAGCGTCGCTGTAATTTTTGTAGACCTCATGATCTTCATCCTTGATGAAGGGAACTTTTTCATTCGGTGCCTTGGCTGAGAGAACGTTCGACAAACTGACATTCTTGAAACCCTCAGTCTGTCGCACTGAATCATAGTTGGGAATGTTGATACCAGCAGGAATACCCGAGCCTGCAAAGGTAAGCACTTCAAGAGCGGTAAAGTCGGGAGACATGAAATGCTTTTCAAAATCCTTGGACCAAGGTAGCTTGGGAATCTGTTGTGGCGCGGATTCAACAAGCTTTCCAAAAGCCTTGGTACGTTCCTTGTTGACCATGGCGACAAAGCCTTCCCATTCTCCACGAATACCATGAGGATCACGATAAGTCTCGATGAAACCAATGTTACACTCAACATCAGGACCCTTGTCCTTGATCCAATGTCTCTGTGATTGAACATGAGCGTTCATAGAGCCAGTAGAGAAAGATTTGGCGTAGTCTCCGTGCATGGAGCTTTGAATGTCGTTGGCAGCATACTTCTTGGCCTCGGTAATGGCAGTAGCAATTTTCTCCATTTCATTTGCATGATCGCCATAGACCAGAGTAAGTTTCTTGCCTTTGACAGGTTCAGCATCAAGAGTCCACGAGGTTTCAGCCACGTCTCTCTCGGATTTAGCAGGATCCTTGTGACCGGATGCAATCAGAACTTCAAAGTCACCAGACTTGAGCTTCTTCACCCGAGTGTTTTCAGGAAGCAGGTTACCGTTCTCCTTGAGGAAGTCGGAAACAACTGCAATCTCATCTTTGGTGATATGCGAAGATTCAGGATAGTAGGTAGTGAGATGGTTGGGAGGGTAGCCAAGATGCATAAGATCCTCAGACTTTGTCTCGTAGAATGCACCCTTGCAAGTCTCAAAATGCTTGCTACTCTCCGATGAGATCTTTGCAATGGCTGCAAGCTGCTCAGGCGCCAAGCGAGGAATGAACTTTGAGTCACCAAAAGACTTGTAGTTACCAGCATTTCCAAGGAACTGGCCGGCATAACTCAAGTAGTGGTTGACATCCTCATCACTCACTCCAGCTTCAGACTTGAGTTTGGAATAATCTCCGTTGCAGCTCTTGTGGACGCTCAAGATGAAGTCATAGATTGACTCGGCTTCGGGCGAGACCTGACGAAGGACGACACGTGTACCTGAGAAACAAGCACGACTGACGAAGTGAGAGTACTGCTTGAATTAGTGGTGAGTTTCCAACGTGTCACGTGTCAGCTGCTGACCTTCTTTTGTTGCTCAGTCAGAGCATCGAAATGGGGTTTGATGGCCAACTGAACGATGGTTGGTGGATCGTCTGCGAGATATTGCTTCTTCTTCGAGGGGTCCATCATTTGTGTATCCTGAGAGTGACACGTTTTACAGTGATGTTGTCTGTTATGTTTTGTAGGGAGGATGCGGAGACAGCTACGTTTCATGAGGGGCAATGGAGGGGTCTCTTGCGTCGTCGGTCATATGTTTGTCCGACAAAACAGGGTCTTGCAAGCAGCCTCAATATGGGACAAACATGACAGGACTCTTGATAGTTTGTCTTCTACTAGTCTTGATACGCCTGGATATGTACCGGACAATTATATAGAAGCTGTTTTCGATCAGAGAAGAGTTGATTTCATGAATTCTGATGGTGATTGCTCACGAGAGCGATGACGTAATCATCAAATACAACTATCTAGAGTGTGATAAAAGCTCACGACTTGCCATTTTCGAATAACATTTTCATGGCAATATTAGTCGTGATTCATGAGTCTGCACAACAATCAGACCTCTTTCCAAGAGGCCTGTTGCATGCCTAATTACATGACTCGTGTTCAAGCCCATCAGATGTCAGCATGTCTCTTGAGTATCTTTATCCACTCCTTTCTCACTCTCTTTCCTTCTCCTTTGATTTCCTGTCATATTTTCGTTTCAGCCGGCGAGAACAAATTTCGTAAAGTCTTGAGCGCTACAGGCTTCATCTGGAAATCATCAATACCACTTTCCTCAGCCTGACGTCTTGATGCCTCGGAACTCAGTGCAGTGAGAGCTATTATCCTCACAGGCGGCAAAATCTTGTTGGCCGCTTCATACTCGCGAATGGCGCGCGAAGATTCATAGCCGTTCATACGCGGCATGGAAAGATCCCTTAATATCGTAGTAAAAGGACTTTTCTTCTTGTGATGGGCTTTGAAGATGGTAAAGGCGTCTTCACCGTCTACAGCCACTTGAGAACTCAGACCGAGCTTCTTGACGAAACTTGCTAGGAGCTTGAGGTTGATTGCATTATCGTCGACGAGAAGCAAATGTTCTGTTGTTGTCTCACCGTCGGGGATGCTTCTTGGAGGTGCCACAGATGGAGCTAATGGATGACCAACATCAGACTTCTCGCTCGGCTTGTCGACAATGGTCTGCTTGGGCTGGATCGAGGAAGTATCCATAGCCATCCGTGATCGTTTAGAATCTGTAGAGAACTTCAATGCGGCATGCAGTGCTCGAACAGTTGCCCTTGGTCCTAATGGATAGGTCAATTCTATGATATGATGATGAGAACCGATAGCGCCACGACGAGTTTGAACTGGAGTGCCGACCAGAATGATTGGTTTTCCCTGTAAGACTGGAACGTTCTTTGGAGTGGGAATCTCAGAAGCTTCGGAAATGTAAAAGTCCGCATCTGGGGCAGTCGAGATATTGGCTTGTATGACTTTCATGTCAAACCAATCTTCTGCTATGCCTTTGACATATGAGCTGACGAGCGACCTGAGATTTTGACGTGCATCGCCACCCGTAGCCTGCGTGTCGGAGGACGAGAGCAAGCACAAGACATGACCACGAAGGGTTCCTTCTGGATCAAGAACTTGCCCTCCATCAGGCGCAATTTCGGCTGCCGGCGATGCGATGACAGGAACGACTACATCAAATCGTGTTCCAGAGCCTTGTCTACTCTTCACACTGATCGATCCGTGCATATCGTCAACAATCTGCTTGACAATACTGAGCCCAAGACCCACCCCATTCACAAGAGAGTTCTCCTGCAAAAACGGTTGATAAAGATTGTGTTTGACATATCTTTCGCTCATTCCAACTCCAGTGTCGTTGACCATGAGATGTGCCATCTTCTTTTTCGGATCCTTGGGATCTTGAATCATCTTCAACGTAATCTCAATATGGCCGCGTTGACAGAATTTGAGAGCGTTACCAAACAAATTCATGATCAATCTCTTCCAAGCTCCAGCAGATATCATGGAGAACCAAGCTGCACGGCTTTCCATGAACAAGAAGATTGCAACACCATTGTCAGAGTCAAGCATATCAGCACTTGTCGATTCGATAGCACTGTCAAGAAGCATGGCGGGATCACTCGGTAGTTCCGGGCTATCTTCGCTCAAATTCGAGGTTTCTTGGGTCTTGAAGTACGCCGCTTGTTGTGAAGCATGACCAAATTGAACACCTTCCACAACATCTTGTACCAAACGACAGAGATAATCCTCGGTAGTCTGACCGAACCTGTTCAAGCTGGGTCGAGAATGCGCAGCCTCGGAGCTTCTCCTTGACTTGATTTCTCCACTTTCGAGATCGTTAACCTTTGAAAAATCCAACAAATGATTCAAAGTATGTAAAAGGGTGGACGAGCAAGCTTGGACCATTTCCACAAGATCGTGTTGTGAACTGTCAAGTTTTGTATCTCGTAACATTTCGACGGCAGCCAAGCAACCATGTAGTGGTGATCGTAGCTCATGACTGAACGAAGAAACGAAATCAGACTTTGTTGCTTCTACCTTTCTAGCATCTTAATCGATGTAAGAGTCAGCAAGGAAGACACGAAGCATATATCATACACACTTACCCGAGATTGCCATATTCGTGGTCAAAACCCTGCCAAAAGACGACAAAGAAAGTACGTCATTCTCTGTAAATACTCGTAATCTATCACTGGCCCAGCCCAGAATACCTGCACAGAAGCGGTGTTGTGTTGCATCCCATAATGGCGAAAAGACAAGGGAATGAGCGTCCGAGAGTAACGATACCAGGTCTGGACATGCAAAAGAGGTTTTGACCATCCTTTGATACCTGTAACGTTCCGGATTAGACCCATTGCTTTCACTGATGACAACGACATCTTGACCATCCAGGGTTGCAGCACACCCGAGGGGATAGTTGTGAATAAGGTCATCCATGGTTTTGTTTTGTAAAGAAATAGGTAGAGGTATGCGACTGGAGTTGTCATCTTTGGTGACAATGGAGATTCCAAGTATCTCACAGGACGAGTCTGATTGAACATCATCGATAACAAGTTCATCTTGGTACTTCTCAAAAGTGGTTCCCAATACTATCAGACCTTCAAGATCGGTGGCGGAGCGGATCAAGGCTGCTGCCTCTGTAAAGAGCTCGGCTGAGAATCTATCGTCAGGATGGAGCTGATCGTATGTAGAATTTTCATCTGGCAGGGTCGTCGAAGGGGACTGGTTATCGACAGACTGAACAGGTAATAAAAATTCAGAAGATTCTAGAGGAGTTATCAAAGGAGTGTTGTTGGTCGTAGAGGCGTCGTCAGGCATGGAAGAACTACTCAATGAAGATTCGGAGACTTAATCTGCGCTGCTAGGATCCCAATGACAGTATCGAGAGTCTCGGTCATGGCTTCCAATCTTTCCATCCGGTCTTGGATAGTCAACAAATCGCTTACGGTCGAAGCCCAGGAGACGGGAGAGTGCATGGTTCGCTCGTATGCCCTGGTCTGCATATCGTTGAACGCTTTGTAACTCGAAAACATGGCTGACAGCGGAAGCAATATCTTCTAGAACGGTCAGGTTTTCAGAGGATAGAAAATCATCGCGGACAGAACCATCCATGACGCAAAAGATCCCTAAAAGGCTACCAGAGATACTCCTGATGGGGACAGCAGCATAAGATACGATATGAGGAAAGGCGTCAGGGAAGATGCGTGCCTTGTCCAAACGTACATCACGGATGACATGTCGTGTAAGGCTGGCAACCTCATTGCTCGATCCGGCAACCGATGGCTCAGAGCTAGTAAAGACCGCCACCGAATTGATGCGATTCAAACAAGCATCTTGACGTACTTGATCTTCTACCGAGAGTTTGTTCTGTCGATTGCATAACAAAGTTGTCTGCTCAGCCTCAGCAATAATGTGTTGTTGTGAAGTTCCGACTGTTGACGATACAAGGGCGCGGTCGCAACGTAGACGAAGAGCACCATTTTGAGCAAGAGCGAGAAGTAGTGCGTCTCTGACATGATCAGATCAGAGGGTATCCAGATACTTGCCAAGGGAGATTCACAACTTACTTATTAGCCATGTTCTCAGACAGAATCTCGTAGTCACAGGCCGCGCCAGCCAAGATGTACGCAATACCAAAGCCGACACGAGATCAGTCGGAGCTATCTCTTGAGTGAATTGGTACAAAGTACGCGAAAGCTCTTGTTTAAGGTTGTTCAAAAGAGTCGCCCGGATTTGACTCCGGTTCGACTAAAACCAGACGATGTTGTGTTGTAATGTCGACAAGCAGAGCCTCAAGGCCAATTAACTAAATGTTCACAAATCCTCAAGATTGAACATGAAAGTTTGAAAATTTTCGAGATCGGGCACGTACAGCTTCTTGTACTAATGTTCGAGCTTCGAAACCCTATCTAAGCTACACACATCAACGACCCCACCAACTGAGTTCAAGACTGCATTTTCGGAAGGATTCGTCTTGGTAGAAAAAAAAAGGCCGCGGCTGTAGTATGCCGTGCACGTGGAGCGCCTTGGAAATCAAGAGACAAATGCCGAGGATTCTTGACCGGGATGTGATAGTTGAGGACAATCAGCCATCTGGTGGCTCGTGAACGACAACTCGTGAAAAAATTCTTTGCTCGAGTAGATGCGGAATTGATTAAGAACCAATTGAATAAAATTGAGCACTTGCCATAACCGATATATACATGCAAGATAGGCACGATGTGGAGTTCTGAAAGTTAATCTCTTCTATCACGCGCCGCACTCCGGTTAGCTGCATCTCCGTTACTCTTACATTTCTTCGGGTATGCTTTCCCAGAAGGCAACATAGGCAGACGAATTCCATCCCTAATTAACGCACTGCTCAGCTTATCTTGATAGCCTTTAATGTCTTAATAGCGCTAATTCCCTTTGGTCCAACAGTATTTGGCGAGGTAGCAGAAGAACGCTGCGACAGAGCCTCAATCTCTATCCCAAACTCTATCAATATGCGCCACTTTGATTGGATAATAAAGTCCTGTCGGAGTCAGGTCCGCATGAGTGGGAATAAAAGAAGCCTAGCGGAGATAGGTCCGCTTACAGAATGGGCTCTTCCAGCTACTGTAGTAGCAAACACTTGTAAGAATAACAAGGGAATGGAAATCTTCTTGAGCATTTGCTTAATGATTGTTATCGTCACTGTGTGGCTCACAGTATTTGCCACGAGGATAAAACTTGCAGATGGATTCCATCTCTTTATTTGTCTTTGCCAGTTCCCGCAAATTGGTCAATTGTGCCAATCTTTCGATGAACTTTGCCGGACGCGTCTTGTCTAATCCACGGCTTTCCAAAATGCGAGCACCAGTTTCGAGATAGTGGTCACTGAACGTCTTCCAAAGCTCAAAGTTCGGCTCTCCAGATAGACAAGGTCTTGAATGGTAAGGATCATTCATGAGAGCAGAGAAAGCCGCTTTCTCAACGCCTTCATCATCCATGGTAATGCTGTCACAACAATCAAAATCGAGTAGCCAGACCTGAAGTTTTGTTCCGAGATTCCGAGGTTCAAGTTGCTGTGTGGGACATGACCTGTCGGAAGAGTAGGCATCACAGTCGTATGGTAATGCTGCAATGACCGACGGGGACAGTCTCTTGGAGTGGTCCACAAGCTGTCGACATGATCCGAGTACAAACTCAACATCATTGCCATCCATCTCGGCAGCCCAATGCAGGAAAGACAAAGCTTCTGCAATGGATTGGGCATAATCATGAACGGGTAGACCGAGCTCTTTCAGCTGATCAAGTTTGAGAGGAATATTCCGTAGCTTGAAGAACCTAGAATCTCCCAATCGAGTCCTTCCAAGGTAGATTCGCGCAATACAATCAACATCCTTATCCTTGACTTGTTGACGAACCTCTTCTGTGCCTGGACAGAATCTGTCGACCAATAAATCTTTGAACGTCTTTGAGAGTGGTGGTATACTTTCTGAGCACATCATGGTGCAACCATCTCTTGACACATACCAAAAAGACGCTGGTATGTGGATATTTGCTGTATATTTGTTGAGATGGAAGAGGGCTCTGTTTTGGAGGTAGTATTCCTTCCACAGATTTCTGAATATTGATCCGTCTGCTTTCTTTATAACCCAGGTGGCATTTCCCTGGGTCCATACGCTTCCGCAATTACCAGCACCAACCTCACGATCGACTGAAGGAATGGCAATTGTGTTTGTTGAACATCTTTGCTGTTCGGTGTTGATAATATTGCCGTGGACGTCGTAGCTTGTCAACATCCTGTCATCGGTCGTTTCGTTGGTCGTGTATCTCATTTTGTATATCGTGAGGTGAAGAAAAGACAGAGATAATATCGGAGAGGCTGTATCATACTTCACTTTCGCTGCCTACCTGTTGTGTCTCCAATAAGACTTAATTCTTGATGAGTCATGCTAATAGCTACTGATACTGATTCCTCATCTTGTGATTGAATTAGAGCGAGCAGGGATGCGTTGAAACCCCATCGGTCATGGTCACTGGACTTGTTCTTGAGTAGTCTCATCTCCTTGAGATTGCATGAATAGACTTGGTAGACAAGCATCTGCCGACAGCCCTGACTTGGATGTTTCTTCTTCTCCGATGAGTATGTTGGAGATGGCTCGTGAATATTTCGATCAAGAAGAAAGATGCTCAAATTCACGTGGGCACGGATATCCCCGACCATATCAGTACGATTGAGTACATTCTTCCTCTTGCTGGAATCACCTTCATCTATTGTCATCGCCAAGCCAGAACATCAAGGTGCTTCAGTATGCTAATCAGACCAATATGCTTGAGATCAAGTCCATCTCGTTAACTTTTCTCGATACCTTCCGCACAAAAGACGGACTGAACATCAGTGACGAGAGAGTATAGCATGGTTCGTGTGGGACAACATCAGCCGAAGCCATAGGACCTACTGCTCGACGAAACAAGTCAGCACCATAAGATCGCCATTTAACAGACACCTTCTAGCAGAATCCGGCTGTCGAGATGCATGTTGTATGATCATACTTGCACGAAGTATACCGTAACAAAGCCAAGATATCACCTCCGCTCACCTCCGCATATTTCTCCACGAAAGATCAAGGATGAAATACGAGTGATCAACAATTATGCATGACTCTACGGCAGAATGTAGATCGCATCTTTGACCTCGATATAAGACCGATGGATTCTCGTCGTGTTAATTGCTCAGAAACACCATCTTCGTCATGCTGCCTGTACGACTCCTAGGATCCTGGGCTTTGGCCTTGTTTAGCGGTGTCACCTCCGCTCTACCAACAACGATATCTGATACTGCGGCGTCTGGTGGCTCAGGAGTATTGAAAGGCTACTACGCTGACCCGAATATTGCGATGTTTGATAAAACATATTACATCTATGCCACTACGGACGGTTTTCCAGGCTGGGGTGGCCAGGTCTTTTATTCCTGGAGCTCTCTCAACCTCGTGGATTGGACGCGAAGTCAAGAGCCTTTCCTCGTATTGAATGGCACCTCCGGAAACGTGCCATGGGCAACAGGCGACGCATGGGCTCCAACAATTGCCGAAAAGGATGGCAAATACTACTTCTACTTCAGTGGACAAAACCCGACCTACGATAGAAAGACGATCGGAGTAGCGATTGCAGACTCTCCCACAGGACCATTCACCGCTGAACCGACGGCCATGATTTTGAACAATGAACGGTTGACTACAGGACAAGCAATCGATCCTGACGCTTTCTTCGATCCTGTAACCGAAAAGTACTACCTGATTTGGGGAAATGGAGAACCGCTTATCGCAGAACTTTCTGAGAACATGATTTCAATTGATTGGGATACTGCTCGTAACATTGATGGGCTTGTCGATTTCCGAGAGGGTCTTTTCCTGGTATACCGTAAGGGATTATATCACCTGACTTATTCTATCGATGACACTGGCTCCGAAAACTACCGTGTTGGCTATGCGACCTCCGATAGTATCTCCGGTAATTGGACATATCACGGCGTTGTCCTCGAAAAGGATGTCAGCCAGGGTATACTAGCTACAGGTCATGATTCCATGATCAATGTGCCAGGTACTGATGAGTGGTATATGGCTTATCATCGCTTTGCTATTCCTGATGGCGATGGCACACACCGTGAGGTCACCATCGACAAGGTCAACTTCGATCCTGAGACTGGAGTGATGGATAAAGTCGTACCTACTTTGACTAGTGTCAATCCTTATCCTGTTACTGATAGTTGAGATAGTCTTGGATGCTACAGCATTATTGATTACAAATCCTCTCTACAACTACAACATTGAAATGGTAGAATTATGGGAAGCTATCCAATATGTGTTTCATAAGATTATCACTATACATATACTGTGGCACGTGCATCCCGAGTGTCACACTTTTCAATACCACTCATCTACAACCTAATCACACCATGTTTCTCTATCAACGGCAGAATGTTATTACAATACCGGATCTTGGTTCTCTCCCTTGCATACAGCTCTGAGGCTGTCGCTTCGTCTCACAACGGACAAAGCCATCTAACAAACCACCAGCTGCGTAGTGGTCGTCAATATGTTTCATCACCACAAATTGAGGGTTTGGCACTCTCCGGTCAGATGAACGATAATTTAGCTACAACGATGGGCCAAGAAAATAACCTCAAAACGACACTCAACCAAGCAAACATTAACATTGCGAACGACAATGTTGTGAACAACACGGCAGAACAGTCTCTCGATGCCAGACGTATCACCGAATTGCAACTCAATGAAGGCGATTCGTTCTTGAACTACGATGATGCAGCTTTTATAGCCAGATGTAGAGCCGAATACAGGGCCAGAGGAATTGAGATGAGTACATATTTGACCAACGAGAACCCTGAAGGATGTCTAGAAGACGACACGGATTGCGAGGACTGCGGCGGAGTGAATTATCTCTTTCACAGAGACATGCAGCTTCCAAGTCCACGTTGTCGTGGTGTGGGTTTTCGCCTGATTCTCGAGAGGCTGCTCGTATTAGTCAGTCCGGCTGACCTTGTTTTCTAGCTTGCAGACGAAGGACTGAAGTGGAAAGACTGTCTTTGCGTGGACGATGTAATGCGACAGAGATACCACTCTCCACAATCAGAAGAGTATAGTGGATCGGACCCCGACCTCTGAATGCTCACGATTTCATCGAACAGGACTGCCCGTCAGACATGCGAGACAGATGCTGAGGAGCAGAATATCTTGACCACCATGTCAGTCATTTTTCTCTGGTAAGATACTATATATACATATCATGGCACGTGCATGTCCCAATCCAAATTTTGACACAACTCACAGGCACGAGTCACGACGCAATCCTGATTACTCATTATTCTTTTCTTCTAAAGCAACGAAACAGTTTTATACTTCTTCTATCATCCCCATCAACCAGGACTCCAGAATGTTGGTGCAATATCATGTCCCAGTGATTCTCCTTTTGTTCAGCTGCGGACAGGCCGTGGCTTCCTCCTCGTCCCACAATATATACGCCCACTCTTACCAGCACGTACTACGCAGCGGACGGGAGTATGCTTGGCCACCACAGGACCAAATGAATATCCTAGCCATGTCATCAAACCCAGGGAGCCGAGCAAATAACAACAACGTCTCTATTTTTTCCGGCGGTTCAAGGAACGACAACATCACAATTCCCATCACCAATCAAGCAAACAGTCCGCCAGACCCTAATTTTGGATTGAGAGCCGCACAACTGGCACCCAGTGGATATCTATACAGCGAAAACCCCGAAGGATGTCCAGAAGCTACTCCAAAATGTGAACACTGTGGCGGGATGACAGCTGTATGGCATAGAGATGTTGATGGACCAAGTCTACGTTGCTATGGTGTAAGATCCAACCTTTCCTTTTTGTTCTTGTATCAAATTGCTTGACGTTCAGAAATAACTTTCGACTCTACTAGCTTGAGGACGAGGATGTGAAGTGGAAGGACTGTCTCTGCGAGAGTGTATTACCACAGTATTTCGTCCATCCAATGTTTCCGCCGGATGATGGATCAGACTCCGATCTTTGAGGCCGCGCGGGATTTACGGGGACACGGTCAACCACCACGTCTTGCTTTCTTTGCCACTCCTTCACACCAACTTCTTTGCCTCAACCACGCTTCAAATCGTATTACTTCCAACCATGATCCCATTGATATCCCTCTCATCCCTCTCGGCCTCTTCAAATCCTTTGCCGACAAAGCTTGGGGGGCCGATCTCCTTTGAGTTGAAACCTCCAGGCAAGAACTTGTCTCCTTGATCACCAGGGATGGGTCGACCAGCTGCCCAATCAAGCCAAGACTGCAAATTGTTCCTGTTCCAGAAAGTCGGTTGAACGTACCTGTCGATTTGTGTCAGCCACAGAAAGGACATTTGAACAAGGAAGATGGAAGGATGATTAACAGAGAGGGATGGAGATGGCTTACCAAGGCTCAGCATCCCAAACAAGACGGTTTATCTTTCCCTCGGCATTGAACCCCTCGGTGAGCATCTGCAGACGCCACATATAAGGACGAGGAAGCGCCAAATACTTGAGTGCCAATTTCCTGACTTGAAGTCCTCCATCAACGAGCTTTTGCATCATAGTAGGCGGTTTGTCGTATCTGTTTTCCCCATTATCAGTATCATCTTCTCGTCCTTGAACAATCTCAAAACTTACAACATGGCCTTCCTCAAGCGATCATCCATCAATGCACTCACGACCTGCAACCCAGTCGGCTTGAGCGCTTCAGGCACAGGATAAAGCAACAATGCAGTAGTGCAATCGGCAGTATCCTTGTTACTCTGCGCCGGCAACATGAACTCTTCTTCATAATCATCACACCATTTATCGACTTCCTCCATGAATTGCATGCCATCTCTGAATCCTTTCTTCCCCGAAGGCAAGACCGAGAAATCGATTTTCATTGCATCTCCGACGTGCTTCCAGAATACACCCATGGCGCAGATCTCGAGAGGTGTTGGAGAACGCCATTCATGACGGGTGATCCAACGGATGGGTTCCATAAAGAATAGGGAGAGAGTGTAGAGAAGATCTTCGTTTGAGATTTTGCCGGAACGTTGGTAGAGGGAGTGGAGATAGTTCATGCGGGCTATTGCTGTTGTTGAGCGAGGAGATCCTGGTGGTTGGCCCATGATTTCTAGGATGAGGACTGTCGTATCTGTCATGCGCTAATTCCATGTTGTGTTAGTTCTTCTGTTTGTTCAATTTTTCTTTGTTTGTATGTACCTTTGATGCATGAGCTTTTGTGCTTAGTTGTCTTGTTGCCATGAGTAAACCGCTTATTGTAGGAATACCATAAGTTCTGTCATCCACAATTTCAGTTTCTTGTTATCTTTCGGCATTCCGTTCCTTGATCATCTGTTTGAATAAGGCAGAAGGAGCGTAGAAGTGATTATCTTCTGGAGTAGAACAATTACTCACCTGAACAAAGCAAACTCCAAACTCCTCTTCGCGATAAGAGGAAACTCGACCTCGTAGAGCTGCAACTGAATCTTGAACGCATCTTCCAACGTCAAGTCCTTGAGGTTTTTGAGTTGATGTTTCTCATGTGCTTGTTCAATTCGTCTGTATCGTAGTAAGCGAACCAGACCGAGATAGATGGCCAGTAGCGATATCAACATCGCCGTTCCATTCAAGAACAACATTTTTGAGTTTCTTTTTTGTCCTTTCCAGTTATCTCCTCCCCAGTCTTGGAGGATGGTAAGTGGAAAAGAAAGGTGATCAGACGGGGTTATCAGATGAAATGAAAGGAAGGGCGATACACTGTGATTAAATAAAGTGGCCGTGGTACGGGAATAGGTAGTCTACTACTAGGCCCATCAGGTGGGGAGGAGGGGCAAGTTTCGAAAGTCGCGACGCCAAGATTTAATGGATATGATATATTGTTTTATCGGATGTTCTTTTTTGAGTGATTGTATAGTTTTTACTATCATGAGATAAAGGGTTCGAAAGTCAAATAAAAGATATTAAACGAGAGGTGGATGCAAGACGGATAAAGAAAAAGGACAAAAACCCCGAATTTTTGGAAGAGATGGTGGTCGATAATGATCCGCAAAGCGGGCCAAACCTTCATGCCGGAGCCGACCAAGATTTTGATGCGACGTCGAGATGTAGACTGACACGACTGACAAGAGTCAGATAAATATGTGATTGATTGTTGGATTCGGTCTAGATTTCAAGCGGCAACCAGCCGTCTTTGCACCGTCGCATACATCAGGCAACCTCTCACTTTCTACAATCACACGTGTGTTGGAAGTGAGATGGGATGGATTTGGATTTGGGATAATATTATATATACATTCATGACTGAGAAGAGAAAACTTCCAAAGTCCAACAAAAGGTCTTTTGCTTCCCAATGCTTCTAGGTGCGCTGCTCGATGCTGAAAACGCTACTCTTATCGTACACTTGACATCATTTCAACTAGAGATCATGTTATTGCTGCTTGAAAGACTCATGTAAATCAGCGCTTGGCGCGAGTGTCTTCAAAGCTTTCGAGGACACTCTGAGCGACACTTGGTGCTTCGGTGTTGTAGGAGGACTTGTTGGTGGAAGAATCTTCTTGCGACTCCTTGGGAGCAGCAACAAGCTTGTTGGCCATGGATCGTGCTTGGCTGTCACTAACTTTGCCGTAGACTCCCATTGCGGTGGCAATCATGCCACCAATATCACCAACATTACCAGGCACGATGATAGAGTTTCCTTCCTTGGCCAATTTGCCAAAGGCCTCGACGTATCTGTGATGATGTTAGCTAAACTCTGGAAAATCTCATGATTTACAGGTACTCACTTCTCGGCAACGTTCAAGCTGACAGCACCCTGAGCGCTCTCCTTGCCTTCTGAGATAGAGCGAGCAACAGCATCAATACCAGCAGCGGTAGCACGAGCCTTGAGGAGAATCGCTTCGGCCTCACCAGTAGCCGTGTTTATTTGTTCCGACTTCATGGCTTCTGAGGCAAGAATGACACTTTGCTTGCGACCTTCTGCAATGTTGATGGCACTCTGTCTTTGACCCTCTGATTCGAGAATCTCGGCACGTTTGCTACGCTCAGCAGTGACTTGACGGTGCATGGCCTCGACAACACCTGAAGGAGCGTGAATATCGCGAATCTCATAACGGAGGCAAGTGACACCCCAGTCTTGAGCAGCCTCGTTGATGGCTTGAGTGATGTTTGTATTCAAAGCAGCGCGCTCTTTCAAGACGTGATCCAGAGTCAATTGACCAATCTCGGAACGCATGGTGGTTTGAGCGAGCTGTGAAATGGCGTACTCGGCATCTTCAACACCGTAGCTGGCCTTGTAGGGGTCAAAGACGCGGGTGTATAGGACACCATCCAGCTCAAGAGTAACGTTGTCGGCGGTGATGGCGCTTTGCGAGGGGATTTCAATGGCGACTTCCTTCAAGCTCTTGACATAGGCGATGCGATCAATCAGAGGAACAAGGATGGCGAGACCAGGCTGCAAGATGCGGCTGAACTTTCCCATGCGCTCGACTATCCATGCTGTTTGTTGAGGCACGAACTTGACGATGGTGTTGGCGGGAAGAGATGAGCGTTGAAAGTATTGCGTTGGCGGGCCAGAGTTGTCTGAAGAGGAGGAACGGAAGAGCGATTCTCCAGCAGGAAGCGCTCGTGGTGGTTGTGAACTGAAGGCGGCGGCTTGAATGCTATGACGGCTGTTGGCAAGGACAGCGAGGGAGCGGCGCGATGCTGCAGGACGCATGGCGGTGCGGGCGATGAGGCCCATGGCGGTTTCTGCCATCCTGATGATAAACTTGTGTTGAGGGTGTGTTGAAGTGGTATAGACAAAAGTGAAGTAGGTAGGATGTCGGATCACACGTGCTAGCAAGACTACCTGCAGTATCGCCGCCGCTGCTGCTGTTGCCTTTTACGAAATGCGGGACCGGAATGGAAGGAAAGAAGCTCGGGCTTCGGCGTCATCGTCCGTCGTACTTTCTCTCTTTGGAATATTCGGTGATTCTATAATCGTTTATTCTTCCACCTTCCGTCCTTTACAATACAACACCGCCATGTCGGAATACTGGAAGTCGACACCGAAATATTGGTGCAAGTTTTGCAAATTATATGTGCGCGACACTTCAATCGAGAGAAAAAATCACGATGCCACGCCCAAGCACCAACACAACATCCAGCGCTCTCTACGTGAGCTACACAAAACCACCGAACGAGATGAGCGCGAGAAGCAACGTGCCAAAGATGAAGTCGCCCGGTTAAATGGTCTAGTTTCGGGAAATTCTGGCACCTCGACTGCTTCTGGTTCTGTCTCAGGTCCTTCTTCTTCCAAACTCAAATCAACTGCTCCGCCTGCTCCTTCTGGTCCTGCTTCTATCGCTGAACGAAAACGTCAAATGGAACAACTTGCTGCTATGGGTGTTGCCGTACCTGAAGAATACCGTCGCGACATGTCTATTGCTAGTGAATGGGCCACTGTCTCTGAAACACCCATCTACTCTGCCTCTGTCAAGTCTCAGAAACAAGAAGACCAAGATGAAGACACCAAGGCTTTTGGTGTGAGGAAGCGGAAGATGGATGATGATGAAGAATTCGATCAAGGTCCTGCACCCAAAGCATGGGGTTCGCGCTTCAAATCATATCCCGGTGCCAAAGGCAACAGTGAGGAGGATTTGGATGCTTTGTTGAGTGGTGCAATCGGCAAGAAAAATGTCAAGAAGGAAGAACAAGATACTGTCAAACACGAAGATGACGCCGATGCCGAGGTTTCCAAGACCATCGCAGCTGTTCCTGATGTCACAGAACCTGTCGTCGAGTCCAAGCAAGACGAAGATGCTTCACCTGTTGTCTTCAAAAAGCGCAAGGGTAAGCGTTGAAAGATTCGACTCATTATTGGCATTGCAAGTTACACCACACCCGGACAAACATATAAGCATGATCGGGGAGCGATTGACCAGAGCTCTTCACGAAACTCGGAAGCACGCGAGGGTCATCCCGTCACACGAGTCATGAGTAGGAAAGGATTGACTGCCTTCGATCCTTGGTGTTACAAGATCATCCCATTCAGGCCAATCCATGCGCGGAGAGACGGGACTAAAGGAACCTAGAAGATGGTGTCAATGGTCACTAGTAGCTAGAATGTGTCGTCGATTCAAAAGGCCAAGTTCAGATGCCTAAGGCGATCAAGTCTCACCGCCAGTCAGGTCTTCTAGAAAAGCACAAGAAGGGTAGTCTGATATCATAAATAGAAGGCCTAATGAGGAGGTGAGGAGACGGGCAGGTAAAGAATTGGTGCTCGGCATTCTGAAAAGCAACAGTTTCGGTTACCTTGACGAGCGAGCGAGCAACATGAAACCTTGACGTGTGTCAGCTTGGCCGATCTGCAACAAAATTGCCCTACGGATAATGAAATCAATTATCCCACACTACTGTATATTGTCCTTGATATTGTAGAACAATCTTCGTTTACGTGTCAAATATTAGGAACAGTCGAGATACTGTCTATATTTTATTGAAATACAAGGTAGCAAGAGCATGCGCATGATCAGGATAAAATAGAGTTTCAGGAACCAGAGTCACAGCATTTCAAAAATCACACACATGTGACGCAAAGCCGAATGTTTTGTTTACGGACAGTCAGGGGTCGAGTTTATAACGGCGAGCCAGCATTCTTGAGGAATTCACCATCATAGAGTTATTGAACCATGCAGTCCCGCAGCAAGACAGTTTACGGTAAGGAGACGTCTATTGCACGTTTGACCAGAAGACAGCGCTGGCGATAAATCAAAAAGGGGGGCAGCCACGCAAGATTTCAGGGAGTGTCGCGAGTTTCTAGAGGAACGCCCCATCGACCTTGTCTAAACCCGGAGATTAAGGCGGCCGGTCGCGACTTCCAAAAGACCAAAGAAACCCGTCACTCATGATTCTTTTGACATATTATTGATTCTGTTAGCCGTCTGCCGTACAAGCAAGTCACAAGTCTACAAGAAGGGGATTGTCTGTTTGACTAATCGGCTTCTTGAAACTTGACTTGTTGCCCTCTTTTCCCATCTCTTCAACGACCAACATCACACACGATCGTCAACAAGCAACACATCGCCATAACACACGTCTCTTGTCTACCGTCTCTTGTCTACCGTCTCTTGTCTACCGTTTTCTTGTCCACCACAAGCAGCAGTGCTATCAACATCAATCAACATGGACGCGTCAAATTCACCTCTGCTTCGTCCGGCATCTCCTTTATCAAGCGTCTCACCATCCATGGCCATAGGCGCGTGTCCTCCGCTCGACAACTCCACATCTCCTTCAATAGCATCCAGCAGATCAGTATCCTCATCATCAACACAATCAGATTCAAGCTCGGCAGGTCAACGCAAGAATGGCTACATGCGACCTCAGGGTACTCATTTCTCGAGATCTGCAAAGAATCGTGACAGTGTCATGTGTCTTGGTAGTATCGCTCACATGCAGTACTACTTTGCTCGTACTGGTCTTCTTGAAGGAAAAGGTGCTCAGATGGCCAGACCTAGAAAGTCTGTCATGTCTATGATTGATGGTATAGACGCTGGTCTGAATATCTACACACCTGAAGACGATCTGGTCAAGAGTCCACAAGACACGGATTTCCATGAGCCCGTCATGTTACCACCTACCGTCTCGACATATGCATACAAAGAGCCTGATGCTCCGCCACCTCCAGAAACTCCAGAACTTCGTCGTCAATTGCGTCAAGCGCTTGAAGACTCTCGCAAGGCTTTGGAAGAAACAAAGGAGGGTGTTACACAAACCGAGTCTACTCGTCAAGCTATTGTCGATTCAGTCCAGGCTGCTCCTCTTGACTTTGAAGAGCCTCCCAGTCCTCGAGGTTGGCATGAGATTATGGGTCTACACTTGCTCGACATCATCACTCTTGCCATTCGTGCCGCCAAAACATATTACACCACACATCCCCACCCGCAAAACCTCTATGTCATACAACCAGAACGCAAAATCAGGTCAGACTTGTACCAAGTTCTCGATATTCTAAAACGCATGGCTGCTCGCGAGTTTCGTGGAGGAGTCAAAGCAGAAGAAAGAGATGGTATCATGTCTTGGATTAATGGAATCGACGACTTGGTCAATCAAGAACAAGCGGAAGAACAAGAAGAGCGAGCTTTAAGAGCTGCTTCTGCTTGGCGTCATGGCGATTGGACAGGCCGTGAACGTGAAAGAGAATGGCTCTTCATGTCGTCTTTCAATACCAATTCCGAATCCTTACCTGAATGGACCGAGACGACATCCGACGAACCCTCGACCTTCCTCAAATCTCTACAGAGTGGTCTCGTTCTGGTACAACTTCACAACGAGATGGTTCGTCGTTCAGAAAGACCTTTTGGCGAGATCAAGACATTTTACACTGATTTGGCAAAACCTTATCGCTGTGCTGAGAATTTACGCTTCTGGGCAAAGGCAGCTGAACTTCGTTGGGAGATCAAGTTATCCCTGGATGTCCTTGATATTGTCAACGGCAAGGATGAGGAAACTTGGAAACAATTCGAGAAGAATGTCTTGAAATGGTCCGCAGGTGTCAGGGAAGAAATTTCAAAGGAATGGGATGATGCAGAAAGTGTCAACGTATAGTTGATAGTAGAGGTTTGTTACCAGTCATTCCCACTTTTCTCTGCTCCTTTACTGCTTTTCCTTTTGCTTCTTCTCTCTTTCCACAGAACAAAGCCTGGTGTTTAGCAAGCGATTTTCATGAGTAGCAGTTAATTCTTTCTCCCTTTTCCTTTTGTCTTTTTTCTCGAAATTATCACCTCTGTGTTGGATAAAGTCACAAAGCTTTTCTTCACAAAGAGACATTACACACTTAGATACCCCATCAATGCTGGCCACTTTTTCGTATTTCGATTGAGACCTTGTTTGGATCTTCTTACTCTTACTCAACTATATCCCCTTGTCATGTGAGCCCAAGATAATTGATCTAGATTGGGGCTTTAGATGGACAATCTAATCATCAGGTTGGTCTTCCTGTATACATATGGTTGAAAAGGCCTGTATATCTTCACAAAACCCAAGGCTATCAGAGGGCGGTCTGTTGAGAGCCTAAACCATTGTTCTACCTCGGGGCTCTCAATTGATATCTTAACCATGAGTTTGTACTTCCTGTATACACGTGGTCAAAAAGACCTATATGCACTCACAAGAAACAAGGATATCACCGATGAGTCTATTGACAATCCCAACTTGCGATCAGGCTTCTCTTGAATCGAGTGTCAATTTCATCTCGAGCTACTTGACGAAAGAAAGAAACAGGACAACCAGCACAGAAAGCGCCATGCATCTCGTTCTCTTCTCCCCTTCCAATAATTATCAGTCTTCTACAAACGACTGAGTCCAGCAATCTCCCTAGGAGCATGATAGTTGGGTACTTTCATATCCAGAGCTGAGCCCGAATATCCCAAGTCTTCAGCAACTAACATGGCCGCCTTCTCACCAATCAACAATGCTGTGGAGTAGGTGTTGCATCCAACATTATCGGGACAGATACTCAAATCAGCCACCTTGAGACCTTTGACTCCATGAACGTTGAGGCGTTCATCAAGGACACCATGTTTGACGATACTGTTTCCATCCTTGGGAGCCATGGAACAAGTACCCAATGAATGCCAAGTGGTTTCAACATGTCTCTTGACCCACTCTTCAACATGCTCGATATCCTTGTTTGTGTAATTCAAGTCTTCTCGGATTTCCTGTTTGTTACTGTTGAGGAAGGAGACACTAGGTGCTTTACCCTTTTCAAGAGGCATGGACCATGAACCGTGTTGGATGCCGGAGGTGATATGATTGGGACCGGCATAGGCTTGAGTAGTGGCGAGATCCATGTCATTGGCTCTAGCAGGAGAGTCAAAGGCGTAGAAGGGATGCATGGATTGGACTTCTCCGGCGTAGGCTTCCATGCGTCGAGCGGTCTCACGGGACTTGATGTAACCCCATACCATGGGTGCCATGTCACGTTTGTCGTTCATGAAGCCGGCGTCAAAGTCGGGTGCGTCTGGGGATGATCAGTAAGTATCGGTGTTTACTCGAGGGGAATATTTTCTTACCATAGGCGCTTGGGGAAAGGATATGAGTGTATCCTCGACTGAAAGGATATTCCAAGAAATGGAACATGGTGAAGAACTTGCCTGGAGGCATGAGCATGTGATCACCGAACCAACTGTGGTCTCCATGTTAGCAAATACATGATTTTCAAGAGATAGGAGGAGAGGATTAGTACCCAGCAATGACGGAATAATGCATGACTGGCTTGTCAGGCTTATCCTTGAAATAACTATCCCAACCAGATCTGAACTCCTTGCATGGCCAGCTATCCATTTGCTTGAGTTCTTCTTCGGTAGGTCTGATCTTCACACCAGCTTCGATACCCTGTGATCCTCATATCAGCAACACAATCAAGATATTGTTGCAAGAAAAGACTAACGTTTGTAGCAAGTGGACCAGTGCCATTGACGTTCCACTGCTCAAAGACCTTCTTCTGAGTTTCTGGATCACCACGAACAAAGTCGTCGAAAGACTCGCATTCGGGTTTAGCACGGAAGACTGAGAAAGTAAGGTAATGATCCTGGAAATTGAGACCGACACCAGGGAGATCAACAATGGGCTTGACCCCGGCAGAACGCAGCTTGTCGGGATTGCCTTTGACATAATATTCGTCAGCTATGCAATTCTCTTGAAAGGATGGCAATATACACTTACCGATACCAGATCTCTGGAGGATAAGCGGAGAACTAAGAGTACCTCCACTAACGATAATCTGCTTGCGAGCCTTGTAGATCTTGGCTTGGTCTTGACCAGGTGTCAAAGGTTTTGTGGGCACGATCTTGACGCCCGTGGCTCGTCCGTCTTCGAGGATTACCTTTTCGACCTTGCTGTTGACCACAAGATGCAGGTTCTGGTGGTGTGCTCTGGTGCTGTGAATGTAGGCGTGGGCGGAATCCGAGCGGCGACCAGTGTCCCTGCGAGGCAATTAGTTCTGCTTCGTATCTTTTCTGATGTAAAATCTGAGATTGTGGGAAATCCAGACTTACCTGTTGATCCATTTCTCCCAGTGAGAAGCGCCGTGACCAGTCTGAAGAAGATTATCAGGTAAAGTTCTTCAATTTTTGCATTCTACTAGACGACTTACCTGGAGATCCTGGAGATCGTCCGTGACAGGGATACCCTGAGACTCGACTGCACGAAGGAAGTCTAGGAGAATATTAGCAAAAAGATCATCGGAATGATTAGTTGCAGATTTACCTTGCATGACGGGATAAGTGTAATTGCTATACCACTGTGAGCTCTTCATTTTCGTCAATCTTGCAGAAAATTACTCACCCGAACGAGACTTTGATGGGTCCCTCGAAACCATGGATATCACGGTTGTTACAAGCTCTCTGATAAGTCTCATGTTTCTTCATCAGAGGAAGCAATTCTTTTGTGGTCCATCCCTTTGCTTGGAAATCATCATAATCCGAAGCAGAGGCACGGGTGTACATCTGGTTGAGGGTATCAGTCACCGACCTTGATTATCTCAAAATAATATAACAGACTCACCATGAAATTGATGGAGGAACCACCACCAAGAACGTGAGCACAAGGAACAACTGCTCGTCGACCGCCAAGCCACTCAGAAGGTCTAGAGTAGTAGAACGAAGCAGTCTTGCTGTCTAGCTTCATGTTGCGGGGGTAGATACCAGGACGGTAAACCCATGGGTTGTTCAGGTTACTCTCTCCGGCTTCAATGAGCATGACTTGAAGATTGTGGTCAAGATTGGCCAAACGGCCTGCCACAACACATCTGACGATGTACAGTTAAGAGGTGTTCATGATCCCGAAAGATGAAAGATTGACCTACCCGCATGATCCACCACCACAGACGATGATATCGACTTCTTCAGGAATCGTCATGATTAGTTTTGTGTCTTGATGATTATGATTTGCTTGTAAAGAAAAGGACGTAGGGTGTCAAAAGACGAGAAAAACAGCTCTCGAGTCACGACATGGTATATATCTGCTTTGTAAAGTGCTAAGCACTGCCCTGAAAGACCCCCGCTTCAAGTGGGTACTCGGGTATATGGGTTTACCAAAAGGAGGATCGATTGAGGGGGTGAACACGCAGCTCGTCCAGTACGTTCCTTCTTGGAAGTAGCTACGAGGTCAGAAATGATCTTGGGGGGATAGTCAGCGGCATGCGTGTTCCCTTGCTCGAGCGCTTGTGTTCTCGGTGACAAGAACAAGTTGAATCCCTCTTCCGGGGATCGACAGTACAATATATGAAGGAATCCGCGGCAAGAGTGTCTGACAACGAACCAGATGGAATGAAGAGTTCGACTATTCGAGCGCTATGCAAGTCAATTGGTCCAGGATGCTCAATTCATGAGTGGTGCAACAACAGCCATCCTTGACAGAGCTATAGCTGCAGTAGTAGTTTGTCTAGAGCTCCATGATAGGGCAAGAGTATCAAGGTCCTTCCCCGCATCAAATATATTCCAAGAAACAAGGGTACATAGATTGTTGTGCATCTCACGACCTGGATAGAGTAGTCGGGGATTTCTAAACAAGCTGATGCTGTGTGAATTGTCACGATTAGAGTAAGTCGAAGGAATGATGATTGAACATCCAGGGCTGGGTGATTTTGTCCGTCCTTCCATTGGACCAAGGCAACAAGTACAGGAGGATCCAGAAAGATACGTCCACAGAAGTGTCGTCTCTAATAATACATGCATGGTTGTCAGACTTGATATTGCGGGGGAAGTGTGGGGTCTTTGTGGGTGGAGGTGGAGTCGCTGCAGGGTCATGTTAGTTTCACGAGCCTCATCCAATTGTGTATCGGCGGTTGTTCCTCGCCCGACCTCACCTGATATTTTCAAAGACCAAATCCGTAACTGCCGAGTCTTTGCTAGTGAGAGCTGTATAGCTACTTATCGCTTCATGCTTTGTCGGGAGATACAGCTGCAGTCAGATCGGTCGTGAGAAAGCCACTGTGTTTCTGAGTGCTTGCTCGTCATCTCCGAATTTTTGGCGCCAATGAAGAAAATTATCGTATTGATATTGGTAGAATGGGTGTTAATATGGTCCGGGAGTCGATATGAAAGGATCCAAGTGAACTGGGGGAGGCTGATGAATTGGTGGGTGATAACATTTATGCCGGTGCTTGTTGAAATAAATGGAGGCTACAATTAATCAGTTACTTTGAGCTCGTTGCTGTTTATGCCATGCTATCCTAGCAGTCATTTATCGGTTCCGTTGCAGTAAGTCGGACACCATATATGTCGATACGCCGATTAACAATGATCTAGGCAGCCATATCACCTTTGACTGGAGCTATAGTGGCACGCATCATCTAGCGCATTGGATATCGACCGACTGCAGCCATCGGAAGCTTCTTGTTAGGCCTCGGCGAGTTTTGCGCAGGCTCTTCGACACAGTCCGCGCCAGCCATGTTCGTGACACAGGGGTTCCTGTTCGGCATTGGGGCTGCTTTGCTCTTCTTGGTCAGTAGCGAAGCCGCCTCGGATAGAGTACAAGAAAGCCATACTGACATTTATTCTATAGCCAGCTGCTACTGTCCCATCTCTTTGGTTCAAACGCAAACGAGGTCTGGCTACCGGTATTGTCTATGGCGGCGCTGGTCTTGGCTCTGCAGTTATAGCACTTTCATTGGAGAAGCTGATTGATACGGCGGGACTCGAAACTGCGCTCAAAATTTTGGGCGCATGTGCATGGCTCGTTTGTTTACCAGCTTCGTACTTTCTGAAACCGCCACAAGGTCCTCGCCGAACCATCTCAAAGATACAATGGTATGTCGTGCTTACAGAATTGCTGGGTTTGTGCTGACAGACGATAATTAGGCGCCTTGTAAGGAGTCCCAAGTTCGTTCTCATGCTTTTCATGGGTGCTGTGGCAACATTCCCTTTATTCGTGCCTCCCTTCTTGTTGCCACTTTATGCTGCATCGCTTGGGTTGTCCGGACAAATTGGCGCGGCAATTCTTGCAGCCTGGAACTTTGCTTCTGCCATCGGCTGTATTGCCATGGGTTTTGGAGCTGACAAGGCTCTTGGTCCTTTGAATAGCATGATACTCTCCCTCTTACTTGTTGGTCTCTCAGCACTGGCATTATGGCCTTTTGCCACAAGTCTTGGACTCGTCATCTTCTTCGCCATCGCCAATGGCATTGGTTCTGGGGGTTCTTTTAGCCTCATGCCAGTCGTTGTGGGCGCCGTCTTCGGAGACGACATCACTACGGTCATGTCTATGCTCTCGACATCGTGGTTCTTTGGTTACTTTACAGTAAGTGATCGAATCGAATCAGTGCGTGTTATTGCTACGATCACTAATGCTGATGCTTATGTAGGGTGCGCCAATCGCTGGCTTCTTACTTGACGCTTATGGTGGGTCAGGATCTGGACTTACAGCTTATCGACCTGCCATATTCTATGCCGGCTCCTTAACACTTGCGAGTGCAGGTCTGTTGTTGTCAGTTCGTCTCATGATGACAAAGAAGCTTTTGATCAAGGTCTAGGATGTAGGATAAACAGAGGCTCGAATATGTTCGCGCACTTAGACCTAGATGCAAGCAATATCTTGTACTCATTATCGATTGAACTCCAAGCGAGGCTTGCCATACATGGATGGTGATAAAAATCTAAACATACTCACGATCGAAATAACACATCGGAATATTTATGGAGTATATGGATAGCTTCATGCGGGATATACCGACAGATTTAGCCTGATTATTGACGATGAAGCAGCTCACAGAATTCTACTTTGTTGACACATACAGAAGTCTGGCTACAATATATTGTGCTCGCCAAATTTTCACAAAACGTCGCAGCATACCGAGTGGACTGATTTTGCGGTGTAGCTAAGGCAATGGTATTGGACATACTTTCATGACCTACTAACAATTGAGTGTCGGCCGACGTTTCTTGACCGACCTCATCTGATGTTTTCCATGACTGAATCCGTGACTGCCGAGTATCTTTCTATCAAGTTGACTCTCATGCTTTGATTGCCGCCATTCGCATCAACAAAGTCCTCATGATCGCGAATGAGCACATCCAAACCCTCCATCACTTCACTGTACCCCTCAAACTTCACGCCCTCTTCGCCGACAATCTCAACGGTGTTTTTGTGATAGTCCATCATTTTGAATTCTTTGAGTTCTAGGTGCTCGAGGTTTAGGCGATGGCGAAGAAAATTTCAGAACCAGAGTGAGCGGATGTTCATGTCTTGCATTGCAATAAATCCTCAAGTGAAGGAATTTGTCAAAACAGCGCCACGATTCTGTGCCCACTCTCGACAGACACAGCTGTCGTCATGTCAATATGTTTGTAGTTAGTTTGTAGTTAGTTTGTAGTTAGAAGGACCAAGGCTACCAGGAGATGGGCCATTGCGAGCCTGAGATGACATTTCTGATTTAGGGCTCTCAATGGTCCGTCGTAAAACGGGCTCGGTCTCTCTGTGTATAGATATAATTTATCTTGATGGCACGTGTTAGTGAGATAGACAGTATCTGCATGGTCAGAGGGCTCCAATTGACTGGAGAAGGGTCTATCGGAAGCCCGACTTTATGATCACAACTTAGCGCTACCAATGGATGTCCCCGTATTGTTCTCGATAGTTGGGCTAAAGATGAAGTTATTTTGAGTCAAGAACATTGAGCTGTTTCTCGTCTCTAAGAAACCCTCTTGTACTTCTTAAGATTGTCTTGCCTGCTATACTACCTGGCCGGCCTTTCCCCGGATGAACTAGCGGGGTCGTGGACAAGAGAAACTCGGCTAATAATAAAGCTCGGACATCTTGATAATGCTTGGAGTCGTCATGAGTCAAAGCTTTCCCCGGATGAATGTGGTAACTCCGCCAACTTGATGAGTCGCTCTTCCCTCCGCCGCCGTTCTTGCCAACTGAACACTCTGTACCTTCCTAACCTAGGTCGATTATTTGCCGCCTTTTATAAGGACAACCTTCGCCGACTCCTGTCTTGTCGTTCCACAACATACATACCACCAAAAACTTCAATTACTCTCCTACTCATCCTCGTACCCAACAACAATCATGTCTCTCGGACGTACCGTCAAGCTCAACACCGGCGCTTCTATTCCGTGAGTATACGTTGCAACATTCTGGTGGCAGTCACGGTGCTAATGACGAGCTTCCACAGTCAATTGGGATTTGGTACATGGCAAGCCGAACCAGGACAAGTCGAAGCTGCCGTCTACGCTGCTCTCAAGGCTGGCTACAAGCACATTGATCTCGCCAAGGTCTACGGCAACCAGAAGGAAATCTCTCGAGCCTTCAAGAGAGCTTTCGACGAGGGCATCAAGCGTGAAGACCTGTTCATCACCTCCAAGCTCTGGAACTCCCAGCACCGCCCCAAGGATGTCGCCCCTGCCCTTGACGACTGCCTCGCCGAGCTCGGCCTCGACTACCTCGACCTTTACCTCGTTCACTTCCCCGTTGCCTTCGACGAGCAGGGCGATGTCCACCAGAACCTCTTCCCCCTCACAGACAACGGCGACGTCAAGATGCTCGATGACATCTCCATTGTTGACACCTGGACGGCCATGACCAAGCTCGATAAGAAGAAGGCTCGCGCTGTCGGTGTCTCCAACCACACAAGGGAGCATCTTCAAGCTCTGATCGATGCCACCGGCGTCACCCCTGCTGCCAACCAGATTGAGCGCCACCCCCGCCTCCTCCAGTCCGACTTCATCAAATGGTGCGCCGAGAAGAAGATTCACATCACCGAATACTCGACATTCGGTAACAACATGGTCGGCGAGCCTCTGCTCGTCCAGCACAAGGTCATCAAGGAGATTGCCGACCGTACTGGTGCCACCCCCGCTCAAGTCATTCTTGCCTGGGCACAAGTTGGTGGCCACTCGGTCATCCCCAAGTCCGTCACCGACAGCCGTATTAAGGAGAACTTCAAAGAGGTTGATCTCTCCGATGACGACTTCAAGAAGATTGAGCAGATCGGCAAGGATGATCCTCGCCGCTTCAACATTCCATTCACCGCCAACAAGCCCAGATGGCCCGTCAACATCTTCAACGAGCCCGAAGAGAAGGATGCCCCTCACAAGGTCATTGTCTAGACTAAGTTTGTTATGTCTTGAAAAAGTCACGAATCATATGAATTGAAATTGATTGTCTCAAACCCGCCTCGCCTTCCTCTGTGATATGACATAGATGTACTTCGCAATCCCTCAATCACAACCATTCACTTTTATGTCAATTGACATATCCACTCTTGACTCACTACCACTACCATATGGCTCTAGTACGAATTCGACCAAGTCTGTCATTTCTGAAAGAGCTTTCACACAAACCCACATCCACGATAAAACACCACCCGAAACCCAGAGGATCTTTTCCGAACAGAATACTCACAGACAGAAAAAGCAAGGAGGTAAGTTATCTCTCCACACGCTCAAAGGACAAAGCAATCCTGTTTAGCAAGACACTGATACAAGAATTGTAGCCGCAATCTTCACCATGGACCGCAAGAGATCCAAAAGCACTGCCGAGGAAGGCCACGAGGAGCAGGGTGAATTGAGAAGATTGAGCAGAGAGAATGACGACTTGAAGAATCTTCTGGATGCTCAAGCTGACGAGCTGCAGATGGCCAATTCATAGATCCAGGAAGTCATGTGGTTTTGTTGAGAGACGCTCTGTCGAAGCTCAACAACATCAACATGAGCCTTGAGGCTTAACCTGGTGCATAGAACCACGACCCGAAGTCTCAGAGCACCGTCTGTACTTCCTTTCAAACGATTCACACTTCTCTACCAATACGGATGAGGCAATGCCAAGACATACCTGGCTTTTCACTGTGCAACCGCATTGATGAAGACGACATGATCAATTAATATACCGACAATTTTCCCGTCACCCAGCAGCCCTCAGCCATGTTCGTATCATCAGCCACCTCTGCTATGCTCGTCTTGTCTTCGCTTGGCTATGTTTTCAGAAATTTTCTTCTTAGCAATCATCGTTGTCTACCTTGCTCGCGCCTTCGAGGAAGGCCCAGAGACACTCAACGACAACCCAAAACCTAGTACTTCTACCTTGCCAATTGGTCTAAGAATTCCACTGTGTTAGGAGCGTCAGGAACCCAACCAACTGCATCTTGCTGACCGCATCGTCAGCCAAAGAAGATGTCATCATAAGCACAATGTCAACAAACTCTGTCATTTTCTGACTATATACGAAACCCAGGACAATTGCTTGTACAATGCAGTCTCCTGGCTATCTACTGCATGGATAACATCTTTGCCGATCCGGCTTCTGTGTCAGCAGTTCCAAACTTTGCTGACACTCTCACTCTCAGTGTGCAGCGAATTGCAAGAAGGATCCCCACTGTCCTCGAACTGCTGCGATGGTCACTGGGCATCTTACCGGCTTCTGTCGACAATGAAGACATACCGGCAAGATACCGTCATGAGATGTGTGAGATCACGGATTTTCACCAATGTGCACATACAAATTCACGTTTCTTATCGTTGCCTGGCCAAGCATGGTTCATCCGTTTAGTCATGACGACTCCTGACACTGTTCAGGTGCTGATGCGGATCAGTCTTCGAGTAGCCACTCTGTATGAATCTGGACACCATACTGCCAACGTCAACATGCCTCCCGTGTATATACGAGGTTGCCGTCTCCAGGCTATCCATCTGGAATTGCAACTAACCATGGTCTTCGTCTTTCCTAACTGCCCAAGATGCCGTCAGTTTCATAGGGCATCGTGCTGATCCGGGTCGGCTTGGACATGATACTGGAAACGGTCGTCTCAGCCTCCCTTGCCATCTCATTACTTTCTAAAAGCATGCTGTCATTTGTTGACATGACATTCAAAGTCACTTGGTTGATGAACATTACAAACATCTTCTCCAACCATCATCATGGGTCATCCTGCTTACCTTTGTCCCTGGCGTACTTCACGACAGCTGTAGAAAGAGGGATTTCGCCAATCTTCACCTTGTCTGCAAATATCTAGCAGTTGCGACCAACAAACCATTCGCCGAAGCATTTACCGCCAATCACAGCCATATATGTCTGTTATATACCTTGAGACAATGTTCCACCACCAGACGCCAACTAAATCCTGTCCATTACTTTTATCATTTTGGCACTTCTCTCCTAACATGCGTCTCATGTCGTAGATATATCACCATTGCTACTCAATGGTGTTGTGAGGTAGTCTCTGCAGGCCAGCCTTGGCCCCGTCACTGTCTACTTAAAACGTAGCTTACAAGGCCGGGTCAAAATCCCTTCTTACCTCATACCCTGGTCAAGAGCATTGGCTTCAATACAATTCTTCACGGCGACCGGATCCATGAATCCAGGTCAAAAGCTATGCATGCTGCCGACATTCTCGATCAAAATAATGGTTCATATACATACACCTTGATACGGCGAGCGTGACCTGGAATACGAAGGAGGCGCCAGCAACAGACTCAATGGAAAAAGCACAACAATTGCGAGATTCTAGCATGCTTCCATTTGTTCACTTGCAGTCTACGAAACATCCAATCTCTTCTACAGTGCCACATTCTCTGGAATTACCGTCAAACGGTGGTCATGCAATCAAGGCTCACAAGGTTATACTTTCGACAGAATCGCAGTATTTACATCGCGCCTTTATCGGACAGAAAGCCATACTCGGGAGAAAGTTTCAATGCTTTAACCGTGCCTTTACCGGAAGCTCTCACTTGCCCTCTCTGCGTTAAGATACTGCAATAAACTTCATCATAAGCACGAACATGCTAGGCAAGACGAGCAAAGAGCCTCCAATCATCATTCGCTTGTTGTGGCCGTTGTTCGGTGCGAGACATGCCAGCGTACTTCTTGTCACCGTCAACGGTTCACCAAGCTCCTACGGCAGTCAAATTCATCAGGATGCCGCTGCCAGACAAGCGTTCCTGATCGATTTGTGTATCCATGCGATCCTGTCCAACATAGACCACTGCCCGGCGCTCTTTCATCAGCCACCTTGCTTGTGTCTATCGTCTTGCTGAAGACACCATAATCAAGCGTTTCGCACAGCAGATGGCGTCGACAACCTCGTTGATGTTGTTCTCGCTATTTCTGCTATATAGTTCAATGCAGCCAAGGAGGCCACATATAAGGTTGCCAAGGACGGTGGCATAGGCGACAACTTCCAAATGTTTGGCAAGCCTGAAGCTACAGCCATCTATGCTCTGACATGGATGGGATATACCAACAAATTGAGGCCAGGCATCAGTATCGTTATGTGCGATGCAATGACTCACCAGACCCGTTATGATAATTGCAAAAGCACACAAGTGCAACATAAGCAACCGTCAACAAGGGCAATGAAGAACTGAATGACTTTCATGCAGTCTACAGGCATGAAGTCCCTCGCCTGAAGCACATTGAAGCTGTTCAGCATTCTAGCACAAGGAATTGTTCATGTCAAGCGAAACAGTTGGGAAGACCTTTCAATGCTAGATCTAGTTTTCTGGAAAAGACCGCTTTATCGATCAGCTCAGATACGAGTTTGAGAGCCTCTGGATGAGCTACGATGCACTACAGTAACATCTACAAGATCCACGCGCTAGAGAGGCCGAGAACGCAGGAGTTTCCAGATTCAAGGGCAAGGCAAGGAAACCTTTGTTACTGCAGGAAGGATACCCGTATCACTCGAACCCTCAATACGATCTTGAGGCCCTCTGGACCAGTTATAATACACTACAGCAGGAGATACATCATCTGTACGATAGAGGAGCGATCTCAAGACTCCGTCGTATCGTCATTAAGAAGAAGGAAGAGGCGTCGAAATGTCGTGCAGACCTCGAGTTCCAAATCTGCAACGCAAAACTCGAGGCGCAGTAACTTTCTGCTCACAAAGGCTGTGTCGCAGACAGAAACGAATTGGATACTGTCCTGGACTTTTCGTACGAGGTATAGAATATGAGGCAGACAGACGGCGTTTCTAAGCAGACAAACAACGTCTCATTGACCGGCACCAAGCAGGCAGCAGCGTCTCATCGCGAACTATAATGCAGAAGTTGAGGAAACACACGAAGGCTGCATGGTCAATCATAAGAAGATGGACAGGACAAGCTTATACTCGCCAGTGAATCATCGTATTACGACGAGCCTCCATCCTGTTCACCTGCTCTGTGCCTGATCAAGATACTTACTAGACAACAAGTTGCCACTAGCCCCGTGGTTGATTTTGGCGACGAAGACCGATCCTGTGCTTGTCATATGTATGCTCAGTGTCATAATTGATGGACTTTCATGGTCGAAGTCCTCGCCTCCCGAGTCTGGTATTCCCTGGGACGCACTTCTATGCTTTCAATCCCGTCTGAACCATGCAAGCGAAGATCGTCTCAAATCAGTCGATGTTGACAGTTCCCTCGGCTCTGCCAGCACGAGGCAGATAGACAAACTCCGATCGCTGAGTGTAATGCACGAGATCTGGACCATGCTATCAAACTTGGCTCGACTCAATCACAGTTTGCTCAATTTTTATTGGATGTGCAGTCACCACTTTCCATAATCTTGTTCTTCATCAGTTCGATGTTGACAACAAATATCCACTGCCATCGCTCTTACCTTTCTAAAGGCGGACGTCTATTGCTTGGAAGGTTTTGATGTCGGCGAATGAGAGTATCACACATTAGCTTACAGCGCCTGATTTCTCCTTTGCATCGAGTGTGTTCATATCTTTCAAGTCAACCTTCTCTGCCACATGTATCAAGACGCCTTCCACGGAATGAGTGTGAAGTTCGGTAAATTCGAAATGATATGTATAAAGTAGGAAAGTACCTTGGTGGCATTGCCGTACGGAGTTGAGCTCGGGAGTGCTCGGACCACAACTTCTTTGTTCGAAGGATATTCGGTAGAAAGTGAGATGAAGCAGAGTATAATAGTGTCAAGATTGATATGATAAGTCTCTATCAATTCTAGCAGTAATCGCAATCTCACCCTGTTCTTCTTGGGTAGAAGCTTTTGTAGTGGAGCATTGAGGATGAGCTTCAAATGAGTGTTTGATTAAGAGCGAGTTACGAACAAGACCTTGCGTCTCATGCGTCTGGCAAAATCTATACTGAAGCTAGCTAGAAGATGTTCTTGATAACAAAAACGAGTATCCCACTGGCTCTGCGATGATGCTTGTGTGCTGATCCTGGCCTCATAGCACGGAAGGCAGAAACCGTTCCAAAAGCTCAAGATCTTTGCCTGATTCGTTCCGTAAGAGCGTCGACCCTCTTCTTGCTTTGTGCGACGACGGAATCGCGGAGCGATTTGATCCTCGCCTGTCTGAGCTGCTCACGGAGTCTTCGATCTCCTCGTCTTTGGCTACGACAGCGCGTGTGAGGTTCTGACGAAATCGTTAGAAGTTGTATGCTAACATATCTATGGGTTCTTACGTCAATCTCATCGTCGCGGGCGTTGGGAGCAGCGCCATGCATGATGATGTTGATGGTTATGGATGTGGTTTTGGTTGTGGTGGTGGTAGTGGTAGTGGCGTAGTGGACATGATGGTTGTGGTTGTGATTGTGGTTGTGATTGTGGTGGTGGTGGTGGTGGTGGTGGTGGTGCTGGTGCTGGTAGTGGTAGTGGTTGTAGTTGTGGTGGTAGGTAGTGGTAGCGGTAGGTAGACAAGTGGGATGGTGGTCAAAATGGTGAAAATATTTTGTGGGAGCTAGGCAAAAGTGAAGCGTTGTAGATGTAGCAAACAATTTAATCCAGCTTTGGGAAGAATTGCAATATGGGGCTCTCCAGTAAAACATCTTCAGATACTCGTGATCTTCTGCTTCGACAAAACTCGAGATGTTGACAAAGCCTTGTCCTTTGAGAGACCCGTCCAAATACTTGAACTTGGGGCTCTCGGCGGCACCCCTCAAGATTGTCCAGTCTTCTTGCTAAACCATAACTTGTAGAGATGTATCCCTTGAGAGCCCCTGACTCTTTCTCTATGCTTGGGCTCTCAATGGACATGTGCTTGTCGGCCTTATTCTCTGTGTGTCTCTATGGATCAACTGATTCACGTCATGGTTGTCGAGATGTTGCTTCTGCCTTGACAACGCAATACTTGCACAAAAGCCATGACATTCACTCTCATCCAGTTCTTTCTCTTGCAACCGCCATGGACTGTTGCCGTGATTTCTGTCGATCGTCGACCAGTAACTGGACACCGGCCAAATGTACATATCTTGGATCAGTTTTGCGTGAACTACCATGCCCCATCTTCTTCTGGAGAATTCGGACATATACATCTCGAGATTTTGGTGAGGCGGATAATGATTGTAAGAGGGATCGGAGGGTGTCGTGGTGGTTTGGAGATTGTGTAGCATCGGAGAGAGTCAAGGCGTCGAGTAGTGAGTAAGCAATCTCGAATTGCTTTTCAAACTGTTTGTAATCAGTCAGACTAGATCATCGAGTTTCAACATCATGCCACTTACAATACCCAATCCATGTACCTCTATCGCAGCTTGGGAAAGCGTCTTCAAGGCGTCGCATAAAGAGACAGCAATCTGTATAGGATATGCGTAGGAGTAAGAAGGATCTGTTGCTGCAGACGAGATCATACCAAGTCTCAATGCAGTTTGCCAGACCATCAATCTCAGCCATTGTTGAGTGATAAGAATGTCTGCACGCTGAACTTCAGAGACACCAGTAAGATCTAGTACACAACGCAGTTGCTCTTGGAGAACAGCAACTTCCACATATTCCTTCTCAGTGCTATCACTCAAGGACGTGCTGCTCCAAAATCGGACAAAGTTCAGATCAAGCAAGGAGAAGAGGTAAAAAAGCATGCTGAGACCGACAGAAGCTGCAGGATCCTCATCAGACAGTCTTTCGCAAAGTAATGTAGGTGGTGAGAGTATGCTAATCGGGAATGTGTCATGAATACAAGCTCCACGTTCGGTAATGTATAGCAAGGCGTAGATGCGTTGTCTGCGAATTCTTTCGGTAGGATCTAGCTTTGACCGTCTGTCAATGTTGTGCATACCAGCTGCCTGGGCCAACGTTATGGCTTCTCTAACATAGAACCAGGCATTCTTACGGCATTTGAGATCGAAATAAGTCACGGAGATGAAGAGTGAAGTCAAAACATCTTCGACCGTGGCGTTTTCGATATAATCCGATGAAATACGACTTTCAAGGCATCGTCGAATATACCTTCTGGCGGCATGGGTTCTGAGATCCGTGTTCATATTCGGCCATGCATCCACAGACATCAAAGTCAAGGCGCAGATTGACCATAAAAGTCGTGACTTTGCTTGTGGAGACTCTTCTTGAGTATCGATCAAGAGCGAACGTACATGCTTGCTATCCACAACAGGATACACAGTATACATGTGCTCGAAGAAGAGATCAATCCCATGCTCAATGATTTCGCTGTCATGTTCGGTGATATGTTCTGGCGTTGCTGATATCTCATTCAACGCTGCGATTGAGTATCTGTCCTGTCTGATGGACGATATAGGCTGGCCATCAGTCAACCTCTGTCCTTGCCACGGCATTGACGAGCAGAGTATAGTCTGAGCGAATTCATCAAAGGTAAAGAAGGCATCATCAATAAAGCTATTCGGTGAGAATTGGCTGTCACTGTCAAGATTTTCTCGGACAGGTTGTGTTTGTTCTCCTTGAACATGTGATTGTGGACTAGCTTGGTTGATCCAAACATTGCTAGGAGTGTGATGGCTTTGTATTGGTTGATGATTATCCGAGAATGCATATCCGGATTGAGAGGTATCTCTATCGTATGCAATTGTTCCTATCGGAGGTAATACCAAGTCCTGGGAATTGTTGTGCAAGGTCGAGTCATATGAGCCAGCACGCAACGTTTCAATGACAGAGCCTGTACCTGGCTTTGGTCCTCTTCGTTTCCTGATAGTATTGAAAGCGCATGGCAGATTATGACTTGTACATCGATCGCATGGTAAGGCATAATTGCATCTCACTTTTCGTCGTCTGCATTGATCGCATGGATGTTTCCTTTCCTTGGTTGACATGAGGCTTTAAGCAGACAAGGTCGCATCTGTCTTGATTACTTCGTGTGCGTAAGAATCAATCCAAGAGATGTTGTGTCTAGACCAGGTTTTTTCAAGCTGTCTGTAAGGTTTCTCTGATTGTTTCAGTCTTTCTGTGTAGTTATGATGGACGAGAAGGGATGAAGAATGCGGAGAACTCGGGGGAGGCGGTCGGTCGATATTGTTTTGGAGACTAAGCTGATTTAGGAATAGAGGGAGTCAATCATTCATGCAGCACAAGCGACCCTGACTGAAACTCGAGATCCATAACTAGCGACGAAAATAGCTTCGATTGTAGAAATAATGTGTTATTCTCAAATGCGTCTGTATACAACAGATACTAGATGTTCAAGGGGGATTTGCTATAGAAGAGGCAGTACGAAAGTTGTTTCGACCAAATCTATCTTTAAACAATCCTCTCGTGAGACGCCCAGTATCATCCGCGTTATCATCCTACCCTGCTCTTCTTTATGATCTTCAAGACCTTCTAAACTAGATACAAGCGCCCCTCCCATGGCTGCAAGTACAGCGATCCATGTCCTTCCATAGGAGAATCAATCTTGTGACCATCAGATATGTTTGAGACCAATAGCTTTGCCGAATCAATACTTATATCATCAAACTCAGGAATTCGACTTTCGCTATCAGCAAAATTGCAGATAATAAGAGCCCTGGTATCTCTGTCTGAAGATGTCTTGACGAAAGAAAAGACTTTCTCATTATCCTCATCCATCAGCTGGAAATTGCCATGAATGAGTACTTCAAGATTGTCCCTGCGAACAACCAGCATGCGACGCCAAAAATTCAGGACACTTGATTGATCTTCAAGTTCCTCCTCAGCATTGATACCTTCTTGTGCACTGGTATTGACTTTCATCCACGGCTCAACATTCTCGTCTGTGAATCCAGCATTGAATTGTGATGACCATTGCATAGGAGTTCGTGCATGGTCACGAGCCAAGTTCTGCAAGGCTGCTTTCGCCTCGGCATGTGCAGATACATTTCCTGGATTGCGCTGAACGACTTCGGTGTAATGGTTGATACTGTCAACATCTTTGTATTCTTCAATGGACCATTCCTCGGGCATGTTGATCATACCAATCTCTTGACCTTGATACAAGAACAACGTGCCGGAAAGTGAAGCAAAGAGCATTGCAAGCATCTTTCCAGAGCGTGTACGCCAGAGCAACGAATCGTTACCAAAACGAGAAATACTCCTGGCTTGATCATGATTCTCAATGAAATTTGTTGTCCATGCATCTGTACCGTCAAGCAGACTTTGAGTAGTACAGATGGCATTCTTGACATCGGCAAGGGTGTAGTTGAAGGGTGTGGTGGCATACTTTGAGATTTTGCCTTGACCGACATCAACAGAATCAAATTGGAACACCATGTTCAATTTGGCGGCCTCTGCGCTCACATAACCGAGAACTCGGGAACGGTCAGGTGTATGCGGACACTCTCCGACGCTCATAGCATTGTAGCGAGTCAGGATGGCGTTCATCTCATCCAGATACTTGTCCATGTGAGGTCCATTGCAATACAACAAACTAGCGTCTTGCCATGGTGTGCCGGCATCTTTGATAGGGGCATCTGGAAAGTCCATGGGTTTGCTGTACATGTTGACAGTGTCGATTCGGAAACCATCAACACCTTTGTCTAGCCATGAGATCATGGCTGATTGGTAGATTGCTTGACGAGCTTCTTCATTCTCCCAGTTGATGTCTGGTTGTTCAGGACAAAAGAGATGAAGGTAGTATTCTTGGGTATGCTCATCCCATTGCCAGACTGAACCTCCAAAATTACCACGCCAATTGTTTGGAGGAACACGATTGCCCTTGTTGTCGTACTTGGCAGGTCTCCAAATATACCAATCTCTTTTTGGGTTGTCTTTTGAGGATTTTGATTCTTGGAACCAAGAGTGCTGATCTGATGTGTGATTGACAACAAGATCGAGGATGATTTTCAGGTTTCGACGGTGAGTTTCTTGAATCAGGATTTCCATGTCGTGAACTGTGCCGTATGGTGGATAAACAGATTCATAATCGGAGATGTCGTAGCCCATGTCAATCTGAGGGCTTGCATACCTTCGATGATGTTTTAGTGATGTGTATAAGAAAGAAGATGGTAATGGAAGACTTACATGGGACATACCCATATGACCTCTACACCTATTGATTGGATATAGTCTAGTTTCTGTACAATACCAGGGATGTCTCCAATACCATCATTGTTGCTATCATTAAAAGATGCGGGATAGATTTGATAGACAGTGGCGTCCTTCCACCATGGTCGAGAAGAGATAGACATGGTAGTATGAAGATGATTCAACAAGTGCAAGTCCGAGTCTTGGAAAAGGAGAGATGCAGAAACTCGAGACACAAGAAGTCTTCAGAAGGAGGTGGGGAATTGGAAGGAGTTGAGATGAAAGACATCGTGGACGTGACTGGAAAGTACAGACTTATATAAAGCTTACCGTAGTTTGAAACGACTGAAAAATGTAGCTACATCCCGGCACGGTAACATGTTGTCGGAGTTGTAGGTCATTCAGGTGTGGAGGCAAGAAACAGTAGCAGATCACCGTGCGAGTCCCTGATCTGGAGATTCGAAGCCACATATGAACTTTAAATCTGGTTCTGCTTCGACGTTTGGCGGCGCTGGCTCGCTCGATCTATCGCTCGCTTTATCGCTCGCTCTATCGCTCGCTCGATCCCCCGCTCGGCACACAACCGGATCGACACCGCCACCCCACAAGTCCGCATCGTTCTTCTCCGCAAACATCCTTGACGAGCCTCTGACAATTCGCTTTTGTGGCGCTTTTCTAATCAGAACATGTATCTTCTACCCCATGGGACTGAAAAGGAAACTGGAGTAAAAGACACAAGGTCGTCAAGTATAAAGACCAATTGAATTCCCTTGCAAAGGTGAAGATATCCTCTCATCTCACAACAATCCACGATCCTTCGAAACAACAGTCTCATTCTGCTCATTCTATTCTACTACTAGTCATACAATGACTGCCTCGAGAAACGCATCCATCTCGGCTGGTAATGTTGGTCAACGCAAGGCCAGCATCACAGCCGAAGATGTCCATCATCTTGCCAGAGTCGACACCAATGTCGCCGCAGAAGCAGCAAGAGCTAGCCAATCTGAAGTGTCCATGACATTGTTGCAAGCCATCAAAACCTATCCCAAGGCTATTGGTTGGTCTGTCTTGATCTCAACCTGCATCATTGTAAGTTCTGCAATCATATTCATCTTTGCCTCTACGACATCCTACTAACTCAATATTCTAGATGGAGGGATTTGATATCGTTCTCATCAATTCCCTTATGGCACTGCCCGCATTCCAGCTCCGCTTTGGCGAACCTTCGCCTGATGGTGGCTATCAAATCAGCGCCGCCTGGCAATCCGGCTTGTCCAATGGTGCATTGGTTGGAGAAGTGATTGGCCTGCTCTTTATTGGTTATATCGTGGAGAGGATTGGCTACAAGAAGACCATGATCGGATCTCTCACCCTTCTTACTGGGTTGATCTTTATCGTTTTCTTCGCCCAGAGCTTGCCCATGCTTCTTGTTGGAGAGATTCTCATGGGTATACCTTGGTACGAAGCTCATGTTTCAGATACTTGATCGTGGCTTGCTAACAAACTCTTCAGGGGCGCCTTCCAGACACTTACAACTACTTATGCAGCTGAAGTCTGTCCTGTCAGCCTTCGTGCATATCTCACCACCTATGTCAATCTCTGCTGGGTCATTGGACAATTCCTATCTTCAGCTGTACTCAAGGGTGTCGCCAACAAGACTGGTCCTATTGGTTACAGGTTACCTTATGGACTCCAATGGATTTGGCCACTTCCATTGATCATCGGTATCGCATTGGCACCAGAATCACCTTGGTGGCTTGTTCGCAAGGGCCGAAAAGATGAGGCAAAGAAGCAAGTCCTTCGTCTTACATCCCGCAATCGAACTGAATCCGGCTTTAATGCTGATGAGACAATCAACATGATGATCTACACAAATGAACTTGAAAAATCAAGTACAGAAGGAACGAGCTATCTGGACTGCTTCAAGGGTACTGATCTTCGCCGTACTGAGATTGTTTGTATGGTATGGGCAATTCAGACCTTGTGCGGTGCTTCATCTTTCACTGGCTATTCCACGTACTTCTTCGAACAAGCCGGTCTTGACGTTTCTTCTGCTTTTTCCATGTCATTGGGACAGTATGGACTTGGAGCTGTTGGAACTATTCTTTCCTGGTTCTTGATGATGAAGTTTGGTCGTCGTACTCTTTATCTGTACGGACAGATTGCCATGGCCTCTATTCTACTCATTGTTGGCTTCCTCGGTATTGCTCCCAAGTCTATGGAAGGAGCACAATGGGGTATTGGAGCCATGATTTTGATCTACACTTTTGTGTATGATATGACCGTTGGTCCTGTATGGTAAGTGATGCATTGAGATTCTCCACTACAACGAATAGAGAATAAATACTAATTCTTACAGTTACTCTCTTGTCGCCGAAATCTCTTCAACCCGTCTCCGCAACAAGACTGTCGTTCTTGCTAGAAACTTGTACAACATCACTGGTGTTGTTGCAAACGTCCTCACTCCTCACATGCTCAACCCTGACGCATGGAATTGGGGTGCCAAAGCTGGTTTCTTCTGGGCTGGTACTGGAGCATTATGTGCCACCTGGACCTATTTCAGAGTACCGGAACCCAAGGGTAGAACTTATGCTGAGATGGATATGTTATTCGATGCTCATGTCTCGGCAAGAAAATTCAGTGAAACAAGCGTTGAGGGGTTTGATATACTTGCACATGAGAAGATGTCCGAGAAGGAGACTGTAGAGTATGTGGATAAGGTTGAAGGTTAAGATAGTTGCTCTAAATAGTCTGTTTCTGATCGGAACAAAACTGTAGAGCCAAGGATATCTCCAGATTCTTTTTCTAGCATTTATGTATGTAACCACAAGCACAATTCATCTTTTTGTTCCCACAAACGACGTCAGTCTTCAAGCCACTGCATGCCAAGAAGATCGTCAGGTGACAGACTCGTCCTACTCTTCAGGCATAGCCACTAGCCACCTCTTGTCCGAACACTTCTTGCCTACAACCTACCATCCAAGCATGAGTCCTCTATATCTACTCTATAGATGCCCTAGAAACTAGATATTAGAGACAGATATATAAAACCGACTAGAAAGATAAATGTAAAGTTGTAAAGTTAATATGAAACGTATGCAAAGGCTTGGAAGTGGCTGGCTTCCATATCCGGCCGGCTTCCCTATACGTGGAAGTATGTCAACCTCCCCCTTGAATTAGAATCACCGCCTGCAAACTTTGATGATGTTCTGCAGCATATCATCATTGTTCTTGAAGACTGACCCAAGCGCTGCGACGTCTTCCGCAGTCATTCCACGCCTTAGCTTAGCGACGTCGCCAATGCCCTTTCCGGAGCGTTCGACTCTGGCAATCGCGCCAACACCAACCAGCATGCCTAGGATATTGACAACAGCGGATTTCGGATCTTGCACGGTATCGTAGACGGCAAGTGCGGTGTTACCAAGCTCGCCAGCAATGGCGATCGTGCGTCCGAGGGTAACGAGGCCGGCCGCCAATGCAACCTCCTCACCCACAACGGGAACAAACTAGAACGGGGAGTCAGTGAGAGTTATGGATGATTCATGGGAAAAGCGTCACGTACCATAAGAACCACGCTGATGATGAGAAGGATGAAATTCTTCCTCCGCCTTTCTTCCTCCGCCTCTTCTTTCTTCTCCTCTTGGGCGCCAAGGGCCTTTGCTTGAGCCATACCATCAATTGCTTGCATCAGCATAAAGACAGGCGTACTGTATGCCTCTGCAGCGTCCATGGGGTTACCGCCGATGTAAGATCCGAGTGCAATCTCCATGTACGTTGCTTGCATGGATAGTCGAAGCTCTGGTATGCTGCCAAGACCTTTGGTGACCAGGTCCTTTGGATTAGGAACAGAAATATCGGGATTTTCGATTGGGTAGCCAGAGAAGTGATATTGGTGATGGTGTCTGTTGCTACCCGGAGAACCATGGTCAACAAGAGTAAACGTATCGGGTAGCGTGACTGTGTGTTCTCCCAGTACGACCCAGTCCGGCGCAAATCCAGCATCGACCAAGGCTGCATTATAGCCATCTTCGTCTCTGAGAGTCATGAAATTTGTTCCAGACTCTGAATACGAATCTTCATCAGTACATGGGACGGTCTTGCCCTTTTTGCCTTTTCGACAGTCGAAGTCTGGTTGGTGAATGTAGTCAGTATCGGGCATGTCAGCGACTGTTAAGATTGTACAGTACTCACAGCTCATTCCTAAACCTGGATAAAGGTTACCTTCAATGGATTTCTTCCTGTCAGACATGAAGCTCTTATCCAGCACGCTAGGTACTAGCTTTCGGATATATGTAACATAGTATCCGAACTCTTCATCGTAGCCGTCATTGACCGAGTTGTAGTTGTTGTATGCCGTATCAAGCATGGTGATCAATGTGTCCAGGGCATAAGCTGCAAGGCACTCTACCCGTAACCCATCGGAAGCTGCATCGAGATCGTCGAGATTGTCGAACGTCAGGTCGTAATCGCATGGGTTGTTGTCTTCGGGTTCATAGTTATCATCGTTGTCGTCAGGATCGTCCGAACCAGAATCTGGTGGAGCAGTGCAGCCCGATGTACAGCCAGCTGATGCATCACACATGGTTCCACATTGGCCGTTGTAACAGCAGGGACCCCCAGGCCACGATCCGCAGAAGATATTGCCATGGCACCTTCCATCCGTTGTGATTTCATCCGGAATGATATTTTCAACAACTGTGAAAACACGTGAGTCAACTTGTTCATATCAAAAGAAGCTGGAACGCCTGCTCCTGGGGAGAGCCGACGAAGCTGGAGAAGGAAATAATCCGCTCTAGGTCACTTACGCTGCTCGAATTGAGCCTGATTCCACGATCCGGCTCGAGGGGAGGGAATGAAGGCTGTAGATCGAAAGATGAGTCATTAGTACAAGTATGATGTAAACCATTGCATTTTTGCACCTACCATCAGCATTGGCGCAGGTTGGATCGTATCCAGGGAGTGAAGGATCGCTACCACCATCACTCTCTCCACCAACCTTGACCCAGACAAAAGCATCGCACAGATCATCATCTGTCTCACTAGTAGGGCGAATTCCAAACCCTGCACCCTTCACGTTACACCAGTTACCGCCATAGGTACGCAGCCCTACACGCCCATTGCGGCTAGTATCAACGATGGCGTGATTTGGCATACCGTTAGCTGCAAGCTGCGCGCCGAGAAGGTGTATATATCGTTTCTCATCCTGCGCTTTATTGTACTGTGCATCGTGGAAATTCTCGAATTCTCCTGGAATCATGGACCATGCGTTCCAGTTCGAAACATTCGTTACAATACCTTTGCATGATTTCGGCTTTCCAGCTGCTTTCCAAACATCGGCGACAACCTTAGCAGCAGGTGCTGTTGACTGTCAGCGATAATTGCCAAGCTGAAGGATTAGCAGGAAGACCTAGAAGTCGAAATCCTAGACAATTCCGCACATACGAACACAAAGAGAGGATTAATGCTTACCAACATTTGGGTCCCACCCCAGCCAATTTCCGTTGCCTGCATCGATGTACTGAACAACATTCGGAAGATCGAATTGTTTGAGCGCATAGGCAATGCCATCTTTGTACTCCTGTACTGAAGCGGCACATCTTGGGTGAATCAAAGACGTGATCGCGTTAGGGAGAGAATCGGGCTCCAGCGCTAGAGCAATAGCAGTGTTTGGGTTTGCAAGGAAGATCTCTCGGAGAGCTAGGAACCTGAGGTGTTAGCTGAATTCTTTTCGAGCTAGAGGCTCACATAACATACGGTCGATGTACTCAGCCTTGTAACGAGCGAGTTCTCCAGTTTCATACTCCCCACCAGAAGCATCTCCACCACAGTCGCGACCTGGAAGGTCGTATATAACGAGACCAATGATGTGCGTACATGGAACGCCTTTGATCATGGCATCTATGGTCGGGATAACTGCCTTCTGATCACTGCAGATTCAAATAATTCAGTATTTGGTCTCCAAATCCAGAAAAGTGGTACAAACATCCACATAAAGGTTCCAACGTCTCCAATCATTGCAGCCCTTCTGGCAAGGTCTGGGTCCGCAATATTCTTGACTGACGCTGCAACTTTGGCAGCGTAGTATGGAGTGGCGTATAGTTGTCGACCTTTGAAAGCATTTTCAGGGAGGACAACAGGATTTGGACACGCTTTTGGAAGCCCATCGGCGATCGCTGCTCGCGGGTGATTGTGCCGGTGGGCACCGTGGCCAGTAGCTCTTGCCTCCGAGATCGTGGCAAAGAGAATCCACGTAAGAAGCTTGAACGTCGAGATGACAGCCATCATGCCGTACAGATAACCACGGTTATGTCTTTGCTGGTGAGAGACACGTAGGCAGCCCGAAGATTTCGACTGATTGGACTCGCTCTGGACGAATTGATAGGAGATGTAACAGCAGCTGCAGCGTTCAATTATGCTCACAGTTCAAGTCGAGGATCTGGATCCTCACATTGCAACCACTTTATGATTTACACGCGGCTACTGGAGGCTTTTGTTTGAAGGTCAAGGGGCCTGGCACATTGTGAATTGTTTGAACCTGGTGGAGCCGTGCCCCGGCCGTATCAATATCCTCATTCTACTGTGCCGCGTGCGATACTGCCAGGTGAGTCCCACCACGCCATACAAGTGAGTGAAATGAGCCACAGTATGAGATGCTACCGTTGATTGCATGCTTGCCTAGTAACACTTACTCCACCCTCTACTATGAACACCTCGCTAGTAGAGTGTTGGTCTCGCCACATCATCTAAGTCGTATATCATCGAAATTGGTTGCTCCTAAGCATACTATCTACCAGCGCCATAGAGCTAGATTCAGATGTTGATGAAATGACTAAGGAGATTTGACCGTCAAGGCAACACCACGTTCACCGACCATAATAAGCTAAGCACTGGGAAGGATTCCATGCGGCGTTGGTATAGATTTGCGACAAAGCTTTAGGTCGGTCAGTTAGTTTTGCGAGTCAGCGCGCCGCTTGCAATCTTCTTAACTATAAAATTCATTAGATTTTTAATAACGCCGGCCTCGTTAAAACTACGTAATATAGCAATTTTTAGTAGTTATTTAACTACTATACTATATATCTATTAACTTATAACCTTATAACTATACTACCTATTATTATATTCTCTATAAGCTTAACTCTACTTAATTTAAGTAATTTTAACTAAGGTATACTCTAGTATAAGGCTATTATAGTCTAGTATTCTATAAGGGTATTAGGTTATATAGTTAGTACTTATAAAGAAAAGTAGTATTAAGTATAATAATAGAAAAAGATTATATATATATAAATATAGTTATATTCTAAATAGTAGACTATAATAATAAGTTAAATATATTATAACTAGTAGATTAAGCTATATTCCTATATATCTAGTAAATATATAGTAAGTATCTAGAGTACTTACTTTCTTAAGTACTATAAGTACTTACTATATATAAAGTACTTCTATACTAATTAGCTATAGTAAGTACTAGAGTACTTACTATCTAGCTAAGTAGAGTACTTAATTACTAATTAGTTAGTATTATTTTAGTAATAGAAAAGACTCTATCTACTAATATATATAATTATAATAAAGGTATCTAAAGTATCTAAAATATATACTACTTCTAAATCCTTATTTACTCTATTATCTATACTACCTATACTACTATCTATAGATACTCTAGAATAGTCTAATAAATATATTAAATTTAAAGACTAGCTAGATATTACTATTACTTAAGTTTTAACTAGATTAACTAAGTATAATAGAATATTCTAACTTAGTATTACTATATATACGCCTTACTTACGCGTTATATATATAGCTATAAATACCTAAGAGTAAATAATCTAAAAAGAGAGTAATAAATAGCTTTAGCTATAGGTACGAGTTACCTAAGAGCGATCTATATATTACTATATACCTATACTCTTATACTAAAATAAAGGCCCTTATAAGGCTATCTAAATTATAGAACCTTATATAGAGTTAGGCTTTAGCTATATCTTAAAAATAAAAATTAATCTAATAACTATTAACTATACCTTTTAAAATTACTAAAAAAGTAAGAAATATTCTTATACTATTATTAATTAATATCTAAAAGAGCTAGTAAAAATCTATACTAGATAAGGTAAATTCTATAGTATCTACTACTATAAAATATATAAAAGCTTCGACTTCTAAAAAGGTATCTTAAAGTACTACTTCTAAACTAATATTATCTATCTAGTTAAAGGCTCTTTCTAAATTATTATCTATAGTAAAGAAAAGTAAAAAAAATACTCTAGTAGCTAAATAGCTATTAAATTAATAGTTAAAATAAGTAGTAGCTAAGATAGCTCTAGTAATTTAAGTAGCTCTAATACTTATTAAATTTAAAGTCTAATTTAATATTAAATTTAATAAATATTAGCTTTCTAATACTATAGAATCCTCTATATTTAATACTACTACTTAGTCTAGTATATTTCTATAGTATATTAAGAGCTATTTTAGTAATAATAGTATAGTTAGTATACTCTAGTAATAGATAGACTATTATATTTTCTAGACTCTCTATACTAGCTTATAAACTAATATAAAAGTATATAGTAAGGTCTTCTTTATAGATAGTCTATTAAATAGAGTCTTTCTAAGTAGCTATTTATATATTAACTTTATTAGATAGCTCTTACTATTTTATCTAATATCTAATAGTAGTTTTATTAATAGTAATATTAAACTTATACTATAATTTAAATACTAATTTAGTAAACTAGAAGTCGTTATAAAGATAGAGTAAATCTAAGAGCTAATCTACTATAGTTAGTATAATTAATAGCCTATGCTTCTAGTAAGTATAGATCTATTTAGGCCTTTTAATTATATTATATCTATTAAAGTTCTTTTTAAATTAATAGAGAGTAAATAAAAAAGTATAGAGTACTAGGTTTCTAATTATCTTAATAGTTCTATTATTATAGAATACCTAGTAGATAAGGTTCTTATTATAATTATTTAGTATTATTTTAGATACTATCTTCTATTTCTAAATTTAGTCTATATATATAGTAAAAATATGCTTTAGAGACCTTAAATTTAGTTTACTTATACTCTTTAGTTACATTCTTAAATTATATATACTACTTAGATAAGACCTTAAGAATTAGAGTAGTTATTAATAAAAAGATAAGTAGAAATATATAAAATTAATATTAGATAAAGTAGTAACTAGAATTAGATAATAAAAATCTAAAGAATTTTATAGTTAAGAATTAAATAGTAAAACTTCTTAGTATATAACTAGTTTACTTATCTTTCTTTACTTAAGTTATTTAGTTTTCTTTATTAATATCTATTTAGTATTATAAGAGAATAATGTATATATAGGAGTTTAGTATAGTACTTAATAAGTTTAATAAAAAAAGAGAAAGAGAAGGAAAACTATTAGAGTCTAGGTAAATATAACCGGAGTGCGCGTATATACGCTAAGTGTTACTTAGTATAGGCCTATATAGCTAGTACCTAACTCCTAGGGCTTACTCTTTATATTTAGCTTATTAATACTATCTATTAGATATAATTATTAAGATATAGATATATAAATATATATACTATATATTAGCTCTATATAAACTCTATAACTATTCTAAAGAATGTAGAAAGTATATAAAATATCTACTAACTAAAGTTAAAATAATATATAGGCTATTTATAGAGTAAGATAAATATAAGGTCTAAGGATTATTATAGATATAGAAAATAGAACTCTATAGAGTTATATAAAAGTAGCTATTATATCTATACTCTTAGTAACCTCTATAAGATCTATGTCTTATCTAGCTAAGGTAGGAATTATAAAAGCTCTAGAAGCATAGAATAATAATTTACTTTATATCTATATATAAATACTAAGAAACTATACCGCCCTATACCTAAAGATAAGACCCTTACTAAGTACTCTTATCTACGTACAGTCCGATATCACTTCCGCAGTGCACCTCGGTACGGCTAAAACAACCTTATATCTTCGAACGAATGTGATTTGCCTAACTGCAGTAATTGAGATTGACCGGACCGACTGCCGAAGTGAGACACCCGATCCTGCCAAGACACAACGGCAGTGCAATTTATAGACTCATCTCCCACGTCGGCTGTCGACCTTTATGATCACCATTGTGATACCGCCAAGGTGGTCAATCTTGCCGAGAAAATTTTCCCGGCGTTTCTTGCGATGCTTGTTCGATGCTTGACAGTCTTGACTGGCTTGTCGCGTTTCGTCGAACCTCGCACAGTCTTCTCAGGATTTAGCTGACTAGAAGTTTCGAATCTAGCGAGAGGAGCTGTCTCTTTTTGCTACATAGTGTTCGCTACATAATCCCACAACTCTGACCCATATAATGAAAATGCTGGTTTTCATGTCGCCAACTTCATGTTCAGTACCAGCGGTCTACCGAAGTACAATTCGCAGGTCCCTTCTATCCACGGCTCTAATAATTCACGCCAAATCACGGATGGCCCCATGCCCATCCCTCTTATGCTTGACTTTGATCATGCATCTAGTCCCATGCCTGACCTCGGACAAGAGTGGATACGTCGGAGAGCTAAACAGAAAAGTGTCTTTGCAAATAGTATATAGGAGAAGAAAAAGCAGACCAAGGAAGATCAGTCCAACATCTGCCTGGGCGATACAGCTTGGTAAAGGATACTGACAGATATCATGAGACATGCTGCTCCTCATGCAGCTATCCGCAAGGTGGCGACCGCAGTCGGTTGACGAGAGAGGTAGCTGCTTCAATGGCGGCCACGTGTGTGGGCAGTGTTTTCCCGTCAAAATCTTTGTAGAACCTAACGATTTCTCTCCTCTTCTTCCCGTTGGTTTGCAGATCGGGATTGGCGTCGAATGTGGCCTTCCAGTCTATTTCGTTGGGGTTGTCTGCCATTGTTTTGAAATTGATATTGGGATTGCTCTTCTTGGTACTCGTGATCTTGTCGGGCGACAGCTCTTCTTTTCGAGCCTTAACGACCTCAATGAATTGTTGGGCGATTTTGTCAACTATGTCTTGTCCTTCGCTGCCGAGGGAGATTCTTGCGCGGTCTACGGTGTTACCGATCCTCGTGGTCAGCAAGGAGTATTTTTCCTCGGACGGGGTCCCAGGACCATACATCTTTACATTGTCGAATTTTCCGTTCAGGACAGGATTTGTGTTGAATGCTTTTGCTGCTTCGTCGCCAGGATTGCTGTTGTCCAAAGGCCCGCCAGAGTCGAAAATGCCAGTCTCTTTAGCTCTTTCATACTGTGTTACGGGCAGAACCGTTTCTAAGAATTTGGCGAATGTACTACAGTCGCCTTTTCCGTAGCATGGGGCAGCTAAAGCACGAACATAAGTTGGATCCTTGTTCTGAGCAAGCCATTCGAGACTATAAGCATAGTAGATCCCCACAGCCTGGTGTCCTTTGGTACCTTTGCTGGCACCGACGAGGCTGGTGAAAATTGAGAGCAGAACAAAGAGGGCGGAGGGTCTCATGATGACGACTGCTGTTCTAGAACGACGAGCAAACAGGACGTGATATTCGTTCTCCCTTCAGGACTTGCCTTGACTTTTGAATTTCCCAACACCACTCGGTCTCGTTGGTGCTAGCAGCCATAATCTCCACCATCAAAGTGCCTGATATTTTTAATAGCACAGCAAAGCTTAGCGAAATTAGCATCATCGTATGGAACATGCAGAGATTGCGACCCTGGATCGACTTCCCGCTTTTGGCTGGAAGGGGTGCCGCGAATTTCAAAGGTGGATGCGACCCTCCCTCCAGCTTCACCGTCTAGTAATGATCTGCTTGAGGAGCTCTGCACACATTATCATTTCTTCCACCAAAGCCAGACTTGCAGAATTGGAGACTTGGAGCACGCGATAGAATTTGGGGAAAAGACCGATCAACTATGAACTTCCAAGATCCATGGAAGGTAAATCAGGAAACTCTCCCCAATTGCAGTCGTCCATGTTAAAGTCATAGCGATCTGCGGGATGGTTCATCATGTACCGTTCGTGATCCTTTTGTTCTTTTGCCATCTGTTCCCTAATCTTCATTGCTTCTTCCAAGCTCATCGGCCAATTGTCAGTGCACAAGTTGATGTGGTCAAGAAGTTCGCGTGGTACGGCGACCTTTCTAGGTAGAGCTGCGGCTAGAGCTTGCTCTGCCCACCAATCATGATCTTGTGGAGGTACGTTTCTAGTCGAGCAGATACGATAGGAAGGATCCACAAGAGACAGGGTAAGAAAGCTCCGACGGCCTGATTTGGTCTTGTCGACAAGCTCGAATGGCGTAATGCGATGATGGAGTACGTTCGGCCAAGCGAGCAGTCGGCCAACGGGAAGACCAACAGATCCTAGTCTTTGCAATGAAGGAGGCGGGTTCATAGATCCTCCAAGTATCTGTTCTTTGTAAGGTACTTCAAAGATTTGCAGGAAAGCTTTGAGGTCATATTCGTCGTAGTCGAATTCATTCGGGTCCAATCTTGTTTCTTGGCGGAAATCGATGCGAGGCTCCGATGTGTTGTCCTCCTCGAGGACGTATATGGAGTTGGCGACAACATGCTCATTATGCAAGCCTTCGACATGCCAGTCGCTGCCTTGGAAACTGGGTTCGTCGGAATTCAGTTCGATCCTGTCTATCTTGACTATTACTTGCAGGCCCTTCTGCCGAAAAGACTCTTGAAGAGCGACCCTATATGCCTCATGGGGAATCCGCGCTGTTTTCCCCTCCACATTTGGTTCGTGGTCCCTGGACATTCTTTTTTCGGTGGCTTCCCATACTTGTCCGGCTTTCCACTGCTGATAGCTATACGCAGTACCTGGCTCAGGATGCACAAAGTGAGTAAGCTGGGAGTACTTGATCCGCACCGGCATGGCCAAGTCCTTCCCAGATCTACACCAGGCATCCCAATCATCAGGTATCTTATATCCAAACATAGAGAACATCTCTTCGTCGTCTGAGGAATCGTATGGGTAGTCGTCAGGCTGGGCACAGTATGCCTTGGCTTCTTCGATCGCAGCATAGTAAGATTCACTCTCAGGATGCTTTCCTGCCTCAGTAAAGCGGTCGAAGTCAGGTGGTGGAGGCTCATGCGAGATGCCATACGTCTTAATGCGGGCTGGAAAGCGCCCACAACCTTGTTTGATCAAGACGTCATTCCAAGGCTCGATAGAAGTCGAAATGAGTTTCTCAATAGCATGATATAGACCATGGTTCCGAGGATGCAGGCCATTGATGTATGAGGTGATTTGAACGTCTGTGCCGGAGGACTCTGAGAAGTCTATTTCGCAAGGCAACCGCTGGAAATTCGTCGACCATGACGGACCCCTTTGACTGTGCATCTTCCACTCAGAACGGCCTCCATAAGTTGTACGATGAAGGAGATGATCGCCTACAACAGGAACATTTGGAGCGATATTGCACTTGTTTATGTGCTGGAACATGTCATCAAGGGGTACTGTTCCCCCTTTACCCAAGACTCTCGACTTGCCGTATATGAGGGGATACAGGAGAGGATCAACGAGCCTGCGTGTTTGCCGAGGAGTATCAGACAAGGGATCGAGGGTGGCGGTATCGGGAGAAAATGATGATTCCAAAACTGAGAGCTCGTCTTTGATGACGGTCCGTGTCTCCTCATCCACCACGAGGTCTGATTTGCAAATGGCGACTCCAGTGTTGTAGACCAGAATACGACCGCTACTTTGGTAGATACGAGCCTTATCTTGCAATTCTGAGAGACACCAATCCCATGTTTTTGGACTGATAAGACGGCTACGCAGTGCTTCTTGGCACAACTGGGAGGTAACTGTATCGTCGAATACATCTGTCGACCATGTAGGGTTGTCAGTGATATTATCCATCATACAAAGCATGGCAAGCTCCCGGGCTGTGACATTTGGCTCCTGAAACCACTCGCGTAAGCCATGAGTGAATCGATCCTCTGGATGTAATTCTTGCTCCAGAGGAAATCCAAAACCAGGCACAGCGAGTGGACCGCGGCCGCTATTGTCAAAGGGGGGTGGGTCAGCGAAAGGAGGGGCCATGAATTAGTCCTCTGGCCTTTGTGTGTATGTGTGTGTGTGTGTGTGTGTGTGTTTGTGTGGTAGAGAAGGTGAAATTGATAGGAGAAGTGGAATGATACGATGGAAATGTCAATTTGCGGTAATCCAGCCGCAAATATCGATTAAAATGAGTGGCGGCACAGAAACAATCTATAGCCGGCTTCAGGCGCACAAGCCACTACCCCTATAGTAAAAAGAAAACCGACTAACTTCGAAGTTAAATCGAAGTAGATAGTAGGACTAACAATTGTTTTAGTACGCGCATATATAGTAGTAGTTAGAAAAGTTAAAGAGAAAGTAGAAGATACTAATATTCTATAAGTTAACTAAGTAAACTAGTACTCTTTACTTAGGTATTTTTATATCTATTCTATATATTATTTTCTAATATCTAGCTCTTCTATTCTTTTCTAAGGTTATTTTTCTACTAGATTATATTATAATTTAGCTCTTTTTACTTACTCTAATTTTCTAAAAGCCGGGAGTCTTAGTACTATAGTATAATCTAAGACTTAAAATATAATTCTAGCTAATATAATTAAGCTATTCTAGGTTAGAATAGAATTCTAAGTAGCCTAATTAGAAAATTTCTAGATAGAAATAGAAGTCTAAAAATAGATTTAAATATAATACTTCTAAATTCTTAAAATACTTTCTAAAAATTTAGTAAAATTACTATTACTATTCTATCTAGTAGTTTAGAAATTTATAGCTATTATTAATAAGTATTAGTTATAAAATAATTAATATAATTAAAATACTATATATAGAACTAAACTTAACTAGAGCTAGAGCATTATAGTATTATAGTATTATAGTATTACTCTATCTATAGAATTTATCTATATATATATTATAATTATAAGTTAAGCGTACTATTTACTAATAGATTCTTACTCTATATAGAAGCCTACTCTTAGAATTTATACTAAGACTTAGCTTAGTATAAAGTAGTCTATATATATATAGAGTACTTTTACTAATTCTATAATTCTACTATTTCTATTAAAGTAAGTAAATTATAGAATTATATAAAGTACTACTATATAGATAGATATATAGAAATATAGCTTAACCTTTAGTTATAATATATTTAACTTATTATTATAGTCTACTATTTAGAATATAACTATATTTATATATATATTATCTTTTTCTATACTTATACTTAATACTACTTTTCTTTATAAGTACTGACTATATAACTTAATATTCTTATAGAATACTAGGCTATAATAGATATCTATAATAATTAATATACTAATACTACTACTAAAAATAGATTTTTTCTTATTCTATTATAAGTTAAAAATACTAGTTATTATAAGCTAAGTAATAAAGTTAGATTATTATCTATATATATTATATATAATATAAAGATTAGCTATACTAGAGTTTTATAAATATAAATAAAAGAAAAAATAGTAAAGATAATTTATTATAGATTTCTTTATAATAGAAGTAAATCTTAATAGCTAACTTATTTTTATTTTTTATTATATTAAAAACCTTAGTCTTTTTCTTCTATATTTCTTTCTATATTAATAGAAAATTAAATTTAAATACTTCTATTAAATATAGTATTATAAGTTAAAAATATTATAGTTCTAGTATATATACTATATAATGTTATAGTATAGGTTTAAATAGAATAGGAAAAGGAGTAGCTATATAGATATAGTAATATTTAATAGGCTATCTATAGTAGGTAGAGAAACTAATAGGTAGGTTTAATAATAGGACATAGCTTAAAGAGCTATAAGAATAGTAAAAATAGTAAAATAAGTAAAACTCTTTATAGTAAAATACTTTCTAATTACTTATATAACTCTAATAGAGTTACTCTAGTAGTAAGAGAATATATCTACTATAGAGCTATAATAGTATTCTTTCTCTTAGGTTAAAACTCTAGTAAGACGTTTTATAGAACTAGGTTTACTAGAGTAATAATAGTAAAAGTTTTAAATTAGCTCTATAGCGTTTACTAGATACTTAGCTAGCTTAGTAGTATAGTTAGAGTAGTCTACCTATTTAATAATATAGTATAGGCGTAGATTTCTTTTTAACCTATAGTCCTAGAATAAGTTAATAACTTCTTTAACTTTAAACTAATTAATTCCCTTTACTTTAATAGGTAGTAGAGGAAACTAGTATTATCTAGGTAGAAAGTCTTTAGAAGCGGGTTATAGTAGGTAGATATTAAATATAGAGTATATTCTTATAGTAGTAGGTAGTTCTAGTTTATAGGTATAAGAGCCTACTATTTATTTAACTATAAAAAGGCTAATATTCTTCTAGTTAAGCTTCTTTTATAGATATAGTATTTAAATGTTTTTAGTACTTAGCTAAACTTTTTTACTAGAGAAATATTACTAGGTAGATTTTCGTTTTCTAGTAGTTTACTCTTACTATTATACTTAAGAAGTAAGTATCTTAGTATAGTAGAAACTATATATCTTCTCTATTTATTAGGTAAATAGAGTAGTATCTTAGGTAGTAAGGTAGGAGTCTAGTTAAATAAGTTTAATTCTAAACCTTAGTTTAAATCTATATAATATAAAGAAGAGTAATATATAAGTAGATTCTAAGACCTAGCTATTACTAGTAAACTTAGCTAAGGTAAGCCATTCTAACTAGTTATCCTAAAGGTAAGATATATAGGCTCTTAGATATTATTCTAGAATAGCGTTTATTTATTTAGTTTATCTATTAGACTTAGAATATTATATAGTAGATAGTTAGGCTTTTATATTAAGTAGTTAGTAAAGGTATTTCTAGAAAGTTAAAATAAATTATATACTTCTATTAGATATAATTATTTTAGATAGACTATAATATCTTTAGATATTATTATAGAATAGATAAGTAAGGTCTTTAATGTTATAGGTTCCCTTATAAGAAATAATTTAGTAGAACTTAGTTAAGTAGTAGACTATAATAAGGATTATATTATATCTATTACTAGTTAGTAAGTAAGTAATAAAGTCTATAAATATATCTTTCTAGGACTTTCTAAGTATTTCTAGTAGTTTAAGAATACCTTAGTATCCTTTTCTAAATAGCATTATTCTTTTATAAGTATAATAGTTCTTAACCTACTAGTCTATATATTTCTATATATTAGACTAGTAGAAGTTATAGTATAGTAGTTTATATGTCTTTATTCTTCTAGGGTAGCTAGTAGCTAAATTATTATATATCTCTTTTAGTAATACTACTTTTAAGTTATTTAAGTTAGGGATATATAGTCGTTTCTAGTAGAATAACTAGCTAGTATTTTAGAAATACTTAGTTAGGAATATCTATAGGTATCTAAGTAAGTTAGTATCTAGGGCTTTAAGAATCTCTAATAGTAGAGAGTCTAATTTATATACTTCTTTTAGTAATTCTTATAACTAGTTAGATAGTAGTAGTAGTAGTAAAGATTTAGTATTATTAGCTAGAGTAGGTAGTATATTTATCTTTAGCTATAGTAGATCTTATAGTAGTAGGACTTTTATAGATTCTATAGGAAATTTAGATAGGTTTTATTATTTTAGAATAGTTTAGCTTTAGTAAAAGAGTTATTTATTCCTTTTTTAAGGTATATTTTCTAATTTCTAGATTAGACTATTAGATTCAATTTCTTATTTACCTAGATAGTAAATAATTATAAAGTTAAATTAAAATAGGAATTTTAACTATTAAGTTTATTAGTAGTTTAATTTCTTAGTTATTATAAAGTATTCTAGGTTCTAGTAGTTATAAAAGACTTTAATTTTTTCTTAACTTATTTCTAGTTTTAAAGACTATTCTTCTAAGCATCTTACTATAGCTAGAAGCTCTTTATTATAAATCTTATAGTTATATTTAGTAGGTATTATCTTCTTTAAGTAGAAAGCTATAGAATATAGGATTCTAGTATTATTATTTTATAATAGTACTCTAGTATAGATATAATTAGAAGCATTAGTTTCTAATATAGTAGGTCTATTCTAATTAAAGTTTTTTAGTACTAGGCTAGTAATAAAGTATTTCTTTAGATAGTTAAAGGCTTCTTAATACTCCTTAGTCTAGTTAAAAGTAGTACTTTTTTACTTAAGAGTAGTAATTAGTAATAGGATTTATAAGAAGTCCCTAATCTAGTAGTAGTAGAACTTAGTAAATTCTATAAACAACTTTATATTAGTAACATTTCTTAGGAGTTTCTAATTATAAATAGTAGCGATTTTCTTTAGATCTATTTTAGTTTTCTTTTTACTAATAATAAAACTAAAATAAGTAACTTTAGACTTAAAGAACTTATACTTTAAAGGTTTAGTATATAGTTAGTTTTCCTATAGAGCTTATAGAATAAGGCAAATATAGTCTTTATATTCTTTTCTTATTCTACTATAAATTAGAATATTATCTAGATAGACTTAATAAAATATATTAATATATAGTCTTAGTATATTATTTATAAACCTTTACTAGATTATAGGGGCACTAGTTAGGCTAAATAGTATTACTAGAGACTTAAATAGTCCTAGTTTAGTATAGAAAGTAATTAAGTATTCTAGTCCTTCTTTAATTCTAATATTATTAAAGGTAGTAATAATATTAATCTTTAAGAAGAACTTTATTCCTTTTAATAAGTTTAGTATCTTCTTAGTTAGTAGTAGAAAATAGTAGTCTTTTATTAAAATAGTATTTAATCTTTAGTAATCTATATATAGATATAGTAATCTATTAGGTTTTAAGATAAATAGAATAGGAAATAAGGTAAATAAGAAGCTAGAGTAAATAAATTCCTTCTTTAGATTTTCTTTAAGCTACGCTTTTAGTATTTCTAATTAAACTTTTAATATTAGGTATAGTAGACTCTAAAGTATAGTTTTACTAGGCTTTAGTCTTATATTATAATTATATAGGTAATAGAGTAGTAGCTTCTCTACTTCCTTTAGGCTAAATACGTTATAGTAGTCCTTTAACTTAATAGGAAGTTTAATAGTAAAGTTAATAAAATAGATAATTTTCTTAAGAGTAGATTCTACTTAGTCTAATATAACTTAATAAATAGCTAGGCCTTAGCGGGCGTATCTAGACATTATTCTTAGTAATACTAAATGGATCTTTAGTATATTATTATATTATTAGGCTTAGGTTCTATAATAGGGAGAATAACATTCTTAGGTAGCTTTTCTAGAGGTAAAATAGGTACTAATCTAGAAGTAGTATAAATAATATTCTTAGAGTATTCTTTTAGTAGAATATTAGGTAGGATATAAGCGTAAGTTAGTCTAAAGGGAGTATTATAGTTTTTCTAGTAGTAGAGGCTATTAAATAGAAGCGTTTCTCTATTAAAGCTTATTTCTAGATTATATAGCTTAAGCTAGAGGATTCTAAGAATAATTAGATAGTAAAATAGGTTAGTAATAAATAGAAAGGCATTTTCTTTAGTATAGTTATTTAGTCTTATAGTAGTAATAAAAAAGTAAGTTATAGTAGTAGACTTATCTTCCTTTCTATTAAAGTTAACTAGTAGTATAAAGTAAACTATTTATTCTAAGGTAAAGCCTTAAAAAAGAGTCTAGTTATAATTAATAAAGCCTATTTCTTTAGCTCTAGTATTAGTTATTATATAGATTATAATAGTATAAGTTTCCTATTTAAAAGTAACTTACTAGACTATTAGTTAAGTATAGTTTTTCTTTTTCTTTTTTAGGTTTTTATTTAGTAATACTTAGTAAACTTCTATAGTAAGAGTAATAAGGGGTTTATATAAATTTAGCTCTTAATTATAACTTAAATTAAGACTCTACTTTTTACTAATCTTTTAGTAAGAGTAGGGAATATAGAGTAGCTTTCTTCTTTTAAAACTTAGAAGTAGTTCTTTCTAACTTAGGTAGAGCTTATAGTAGAAAGAAATATAGAGTAAGTAGTAATATAATATTAAAGGGAGCTATAGTAGTAACATTTACTACGCTCTCTTCTTTTAGAATATAGGTATCTAAAGGGAGTTTAATAGATAGCGCCTAGGTCTATAGTATTAGAATTAGACTAGAGTAGAGTAGTTTAAATAGTAGTAGTAATAGTAAAAAGTTAGGTAGCTAAGGTTATAGTAGTCTAATAGATAGTAGAAGTTTAGTTATTCTCTTTTACTTAGTAGATTTATTACTAGTATTAGTAAAAGTAATTATCTAATTCTTATAGGTAATAGAAGAAAGAATAGAACTTATAGCTAATAGAGGCGCTATATAATAGTATATCCTAGAGTTCTCTTAAGATCCCTTAGTATAGTAGAGGAGTTAGAGCGCTTTTAGGCATTTTACCCTTAAGTACTAGTCTCTAGAACTTAGAGAAATAGACGCTAAAGTCCTAGTTCTTTTACTTTAGGTTATATAGGTAGTTCTAAGCATTCTAGACTTAGTTAGGGTTACTAAAGGCTTATTCTAGATAATCTAAAAGCTATTAATAGTCTATAAACTAGAGTATACTATAGAGGGTCTTAGGTAGGATTAGGTTATAGGCGTCGTCCTTTAGACGACCGGCTATATAAATTAAGTAGAACTAGGTAGTTAGGAAATAGTTAGTATTTATAGTTATCTTACTATAAACTTATTAAATAAACTAGTAAAGGTTAGATTTCTAGCCTTTAAAAACTTTAGAGTTAGAGAGCTTCTTACTAAGATAGCTAGACTTAGAAGGTAGAGTAGTAAAAGTTAGAGTCTCTCTTTCTATATAACTTAGTAGAGGTTTAGTAGCTAGTCTACTAATAGTAGAGTAAGTAAGTAATATAGTAAATTAAGTAGTATTAATTATACGCTCTTTCTTAACCTAAGTATAGATAAGTAGGGTATTTAGCTTAGTAATGTTTTCTTACTAGTAGGAAATAATAGTATCTTTACTTATAATAGTCTCTTAGGCTTTATCTAGTAGAATACTCTTTTTATATATAAACTCCTTTATCTAGAATAGATATATATTTAGGTTATAGAGATATAAGAGCTACTCTTTAGAGTATTCTATAATATAGTTAAATAGGTCTTAAGGATTCTTAGTAGAGAAGAGAGAGTTTAGGCATTTAGAAAATATAATAGTAGGTTAGTAAGTAGCTATTTCTTAGAGTAGAAGCTATATAGTATTATAGTATAGGTTTAGGTAGAATAGGAAAAGGAGTAGCTATATAGATATAGTAATATTTAATAGGCTATCTATAGTAGATAGAAAAACTAATAGGTAGGTTTAATAATAGAATATAGCTTAAAGAGCTATAAGAATAGTAAAAATAGTAAAATAAGTAAAACTCTTTATAGTAGAATATTTTCTAACTACTTATATAACTTTAATAGAGTTACTCTAGTAATAGAAGGATATATTTACTATAGAGCCGTAATAATTAATTTAATGGCCTTAGCTATATTAGATTCATTCCATTTAGGCATGGCGACAACGTGGTTATAGTAAAAAGCGACGTTGAATTGCTATATAGCTAAAAACTTACTATCCGGTTGCTCCATCTGTCCGGCTACGGGGGAAACGCCTGTAATGTCTTGTCCTACGGACCTGTCGTCCCACCGTTGCTTCTTATCAAGTCTAGGCGTGAAGAGTGGCAATGTATCGATTGGACCATGTATCCCACAGATAGTCACGGACTCTGTCGTATCTCCGCAGCATTAACGCAAGTCCCTAGTCTAGCAGTGTCATTTGAGGAGATTGACACGCCAAAAGCAACGTCTCGAATTACACACACTGACATATACTACGTAGCTTCGGATCCTGAGTGAGCTTGTACCTTCTTTTGCAAGGCCCCGTCTGACGTTGAACTACTACTCACCGGTATTGACACCACTTGCCTGCATCAGCATTGCCCTTATTCCTTCTCCCAGACTCCTGATCGAGCGTGCTTGCACAATGCCAATAACGCCCATCTCGACGTTGAACTGTTGACGGATCCAATTCCGAACTTCCATAGCAATGAGTGAATCCATCCCCACATCTTCGAGCGCAGAGTCCATATCTATACTGGCCTCTTCTTTGATGAGGAACTCCGCCAGTACTGCCGCTACAGCCTTCAAAATGATCTCTGTGGAGGAGTGCTGGGTCAGAATCTCAGGGGAGTTTCGTGCTGAGGCGAGAAGGCTTGTCAACGCCTGCTGAGTCTGACGTGAGGATACAGTCGTTGCGACTTGGTCTAGTCTATTGAGATTGTGGTATATAGCCGTCCGGGCGTCGCGTTTCCATACTACAGTGTTGCTGGGCGAAGCTATGGGCGTGGTCGTGCCGACACCGAGCAGCGTTTGGCTGTGATTGACATATCTGAGCTTGTCGTTATCATTCGTTGATTTTGACCTTCGGATGGCCAGAGTGATGGCGTCCAACAGATCCCGTTCCTTCAACGATCGCATACCAGAGTTCTCCAACCTTTTCAAAGTCTCGGGGTGGTCCCAGACCCATCCCACTTCTGCCATAACGCCGAGATCGAGCACAGAAGCTGGCAAGTCCAAATGATGTCGGTATTGTACAAAGGCGTCCAGAAAGGTATTTGCTGCCGCATAATTGGCTTGGCCCCATAGTCCGGCTATGCCGCTGAAAGACGAGAACAGAAGAAAAAAATCCAACTGATAGCCTGCGGCATGATGCAAATTCCAAGTACCCTCGACCTTGGGCGCTACTGATGCAGTCCAGTCTGAAAACGTCATTTTATTGAGTGAGACATCCTAGAATCGAAATCAGTCAAGAACTCCGAGAGTCGGGATAAGGAAGATGCTCACTCTCGAAACCATAGACATGTTGATGATGCCCGCGAGGGGTGCGACACCAGCACTCACTGCGGTCTCGACATCAGCTCTGTTTACGACACTACCTTGTATCAAGTGCGCTGAACATCCCATGGCTGCCAACTCGTCTACAAACCATCCCGACATGCTCGCAGAACGGGACAGAAAGGTCAAGTTGCGAGCCCCTTGCTCCACCATCCAGATGGCCACAGCACGACCGAGTCCTCCAAGCCCGCCAACAAGCAAGTAACTCTTGTATGGGTTGAAAGTGACGACGGGTCGTGCTCTGACTCGTCCCAAGCTCGACGATTCCTCGGGCATGGTGACGACAATCTTGCCGATATGCTTTCCGCTCTGCATGACTCTCCATGCTTCTGCAATCCTGCTGGCTTCATACGCATTCGTGTTCATCTGGAAATTCAGAGCACCGGTCTGCATCCAGGAAACGCAACGTTCCAAAAGCCTATTCAGTAATGAGCTAATCGACTCGTTTGTGTCTTTGGGTGGTGCTTACCCTGCTAGTTTCTTTGGTCTCTCCTTGTACACCTGCGATAGATCAAGACCGATGAAACTGCGGTTTGCCTCGAAAACGTCCATTGCCAGCTTTCCACCAGCTCTAAAGTCTCGCTTGCCGAGTTCTATCATGGTACCAAATTCTGCAACGCATCGCCAAGATACATGGAGCAGGTCACCAGACAAAGAGTTCAAGACCACGTCCACGCCTCTATCGGCCGTAGCTGTCATCAGCTCCTTAGCGAAAGATGTATCGCGTGAATTGAAGATCCGAGAGGCGTCGATGTGGTAATTTTCCATAAGGTAAGCTCTTTTTTCAGCGCTACCAACTGTACAGAATATCTGGAGTGTCATCAGCGGTGCTCTTCTGTCTGTAAACGTCCAAAGTATCGTCTACCTCTGCACCGAGCATTTGTGCCACTTGTATCGCTGCTTGGCCGACGCCACCACATGCCGAGTGTATCAGTATTGACTATGACACTCATTAACAATTTGTCTCGAAGGTGTCTGTGACCCTGTCTCACCTGTCCTGGACCTAGATCAGCCTTATCGACCAAGGCCATGATGGCTGTGGCATAGACGCAGGGAATTGCGGCGCCCTGCTCAAATGTCAAAGTCTCTGGTAGTTTGACACAAGTGCTCTCAGACAAGACCATCTCAGTGGCATAGCAACCCACGTCGAGGTAGAACACCCTGTCCGAGACCTTGAGGCTACGGACATCGGAGCCTATTTCGACAACAGTCCCAGCACCTTCAAAACCGAGCTCACCCGTGCTGACTTCCAATGCACCGAGCGAGATAAGGATGTCCTGCAATGCCGTCAGCTCCTATGCACTTCTAAGTGATCCATGCAGCCAGGACGTACCCTGAAATTGACACCAACAGCCTGGGTCTTTACCCGCACTTGATATTTACCGAGCTTACGCACCGGTTGCTCGCACCACTCGGTTGTATGTAACAAGCCTAATGTCCTCACAGAGAGACGTGAGGGAGCTGCGGCCTCTTCAGGTGATTGTGTGAGGTTCAGGGCGGAGGACATGCTTTGCCAATGTATCCTCGGGATCATTACCACTCCGTCGGCAATGGCGTACTCCCAGTCCGGGTCGAGCAGAGTCGAGCTCCTTGATCCGAGTTGCAGCAATTTGAGCAGGACCTTACCAAGTATTGCGATACTTTCGGGCTTATCGTCGATTTCAATGGTGAAGAGCTTGATAGAAAACTCGTTGCGGGCCGTGCGAGCGAGTCCGAGTGCCAACGCAGCCTTCGGGTCTTTGGACCTAATTTGGGAGGAAGGTAGTAGCATAATGTGAGTGCCTCGACAATGCTGCACTTGGGCAACGTGCTGTTGAAATGTATCTTCGTCAAGGTCGTGCAAGGTTGGCTTTTCAAGCTCAAAGACCGATACCGTGCTGCCCTTGGAGTTCTGCAGCCCTTGTGCTTCCGTGGATATACCGATCGCAGATACAACGACGCTGGCAAATTCCAGGCTTTGCGTGATCTGCTTGACGACCGGATGGTGGATAGAGTGACATGCGAGCGATACTGTCTCAGGACTCTTCTGCTCTATCGGGCGAGCAGCAAAGATGCCGGCACTGGTGTGATAGGGTTCTATTCCATCAAGGACAATTTCCGTTCCAGTAAATCCTGCCCGACTCAATTCTTCAACCCACCTCTTTGGTGAGACAAACGGCTCTGCAGCTCGGCCATCTGCTTCGCCCAACCACCAACCAGATAGAAAGCCCTGCATGTGTGAGATCGCAAGTCCGTGGCGAGAAGAAAGGCGGCTGAAGAATGACATATCTACTTACCATCACATAGTTGAGGACTTTGGTTTCTGCGTGAATCGATCAGTCTAATTCATCACATATTCCCGGAGCACCTACCTGCACATAGCTCTTGTAAGAATAGGCGTCCACCAGGGCGTAGCAATTTTTTAATGTGTTCAAGAGATGTATTGAGACTTTTGGTCGCGTGAATGACCTAGATCGATATCAATCCCAAGTCTTACCAGTTGGAGTACGGGGAAATGTCATACATTACTGGCGACGACCAAGTCGAAGCTCGAGCCTTCAAAGCCCTGCTCGATTGGGTCTCGTTCAATGTCGAGCGTAGCGTATTCGACCATCTCATAAGCGGCGAATCGCTCTTTCGCAGCATTCATGAACCCTGATGAGATGTCTGTATAGGTATATGAAGCATACAAGGATTCTCCCCATGCCGAAGTCAGTGCTTTCAGTACCTTGAATGTGGTGCCTCCAGTACCAGCGCCGATCTCGAGGATACGTAGATGAGGATTGGTGTTTGCAACGAGCCGTATCGCATCCTCGTAGCACAACACATCTGACGTGGTATAGAACCGAGTGAGAAGGTCGTCTACCATAAGTACGTGAAGAGGGTGTTTATCGCCGGAGAAAATATCTGTAGAAGCTTCTAGCAGTCTTGTCACTGCTCGTCCAAACACATCATAGTCGGTAGTCGAGATTTCGGACTCAAGTTGATCAATGAGCTTCCTTCGGGAGACAGTATCGAGATCGCAGAGGCCTTCGCTGCTGGGAACGAATACGTTTCGCCCGGACTCGTACTCTTGCAAATACCACTCCATCCAAAACACAAACTTTCCTAGGTGAGGAGGGGTAGCATCAGTGAGTTTGACGTTTCGTAGAGTCTCGTAGACGGAGAGTATTGCGAGTTTCTCCAGTAGGGACCAAACCTGCGTTCTCTGATCTCGAGCTGACGATATATGCGATGAAAGGTTCGTGAAGTCGACGTGTGGCAACCATTCTATATTCGATACCACTGGCGTTTTCTCCTCAGCCGTATTCGTGCTGGTGAGAGCGACCGTCTTCAAGCCTCGTACATAGAAAAGCTTTTGCTGCCCAGCCTGAGCCACCAGACTCCCTCGGAACGAGCTTCTGCTCGCTGACTCCGCCTGAGCTGTGACGCTGAGTTGCTGGCTGGTCGGATGCACGTGTATTTCTTCTATGAATGTGGGTACCGCTACAGTGTCACATTTCCGACCGATACCCTGACTCACAGCCACCATCAGGAGCTGGAATGCCTGATCCATGGTGGCTGGGTGAAGTGAGTAAGCCGTCCCGTGGATATCTGGCGCGTGCTCGACGAGCGCTGTAGCCTTTGGGGATCTCACAGAAGCGGTGATATTCTGTAGTCGACTGAAGAGTCCTGAATAGCTATAACCGATACGATCGAGTAGTCTGTACCATGCACTACTATCAACTTTTCTTGGCAGGAATTCGTCCACCACGGGAGCAGGACCGACGTCATCGGTACTGCTTTGTGCTTCGCCGCTAACATGATCTGTCCAAATACAACCGTCAAAAGAAGTTATTTTGAAGGTGTACCAAGGGTTTGGACTTTTCTCTGCGATCGGATCCTGCACAAGGCTCGTGAAGAGCTCGATGATCTTGCCGTATTCCAAGACGAGACCAGTCTGGATTTTGGTCTTCTTCAAAGTGTAGGACGGCGATCCAGTCATTTGGCGAATTGCTTCACCGATCATAGCAATGTAACCTGTGGCGGGAAAGACAACCTGCTCGTTCACCACATGACCGGCTAACCAGGGTACATCCTCTAGGGCGAACTTGTTCCGCCAGTATGGCTCATGCGAGATCTCGGTCACTCTTGTACCAAGCAGTTCGTGTGGCTTGTGAGTGCGGAACCTCCATACCCTTGACATACGCGATTCGGCCCAATGACTTGCACCGCGCTCCCACCGATAGGTAGGAAGGTCTCTGGCGATGTTCGTGCCTGTCACCCATAGGGCCGTTCCATCGAGTGCTACATGCTCTTGAAAAAGCTTCCCAGCAGTGTGAAGTAAACTGTCCTGGCAGGGTTGGTCACGCTGTAACGTGGGGATATACACATCTTCAGGCCGGTTGCAATCCCTAAGGATCTGGGTAATAGGTCCCTTGAGAGCGGAATGCGGGCCAATCTCAACAAGAACAATCCTACTCGACCCAGTGTCGGACAGGGCCGTGCGTAAGGCAGAATTGAATAATACTGGCTGTTCCATGTTCCGTCGCCAGTAAGACGGATCGAGGCTTTCCGAACTAGTGAGTCTTCTACCTGTCACTGATGAGTAGAAGGGTATGATGGGCTCGACGTTATGCAATGAATCTTGTATGCTCGTCTCATATTGGTCTCCGAACTGAAGCATATGATCTGGTAGAATACGGTCAGTAGTTGCAGCACTCTCCGATTTGCCACCACAGCTTACGAGAATGATAAGCTTTGTCAACGCGCAACAAGCGTGCAAATGCATCAGGTTGCTTGGACTTGATTTTTTGTATGACGTTGCCAACAGCAGCCGTCCCACCTGAGATGGTGACGCTACTTTGACTGTTCTCACAAGCAATGACAACATCAGGTTCAAGATACGGTCGCACTTCAATAGCACCCAAGCCTATAGCAGCCATCGAGCCCTTGCTTGAGGCAGAAGAGTCTATCTCGGTCATGCCTCGACGGGCGGCAGCATTTATGGCGGCTTCTGCCGTTATCGCACTACTAGCATATGCAGCTGCCAGCTCACCAGATGAATGCCCCAAAACAAAGCTGGGTTCGACCTTCCATGATCTGATGACATCCACGAGGCCGATTTGCACGGCGATCGAGAGAGGATAGCCTATCGAGGACTTGTGCACCGAACTTTGCTCCTTAGTTTTGCGGAGCTCACCTGTTAACACGTCAGCGCTTGCTGCTGAGATTGGCTTCCGTGGTGTTAGACCCACTTTCTATTGTCCAGGGTAATGGTGTTGGTAATGTCAGGAGCGATTTGTCTAATCGCTGTATCGAGCCAAGGAAGACTTTATTAGTGTCGAGTAAGGGCGCTCCCATGGCCGGCCACTGAGCGCCCTGTCCAGTAAAAATCAAAGCAACCTGAGGTTGCAGCGGTCTTCGTTTCTTTGTGTATGCTTGGACCAACTTCTGCTTACCTACAAGTGCATAAGAGCGATGAGATAGATGTTCTCGTCTGGTGCCCAATGTGAACGCGACGTCGCTCAGTGAATGATCGGTGCTGATCAGGAAATCAGAGCAAGTCTGGATAGTCGCATCTAGAGAACTATCGCTTTCGGCCGAGAATACCAATAGCTGATTGCTTGCGGCCTCGAGATCGCCGGTCCCAGAATGTTCTTCATACGTGGGGGTCGGACCCGTGTGGAGATTGGGATTGCTTGGTGCTAGGCTCCATCCGGTCGCCAGCTTCTTGGGGCTCTTGAGCGTGTTACCGTTGATGGGACCGTCTCGAATGCCATGACTCGGCTCTCCTGAGTGTCGGAGTGCTACAGCAGCAGTATCTACATCGAAGGAACCGTGAATATGAGTATCGGCACCATTGGTTGTGGGGGCCACGGGGGTCGAGTCTTTGAGGTGACCGTCGGTTGTAGAGTTCTCGGCGATTGGATCTTGCAGGTCATTGTCCATGTTGATGGACTGGTGACGTCCATTCATACGTGAGTGGCCGTTCGTCCGGTGCAAAATATGGTCGGGAGCGGAGGGAGTGGGGTGTGGCGTAGCAAGGGAAGAATCGTTTGTGGTCGATCTTTCTAAACCATCTGCGAGTCCGCTATTCTGATATTGCCGGAAAGACTCAACAATGACCTATACATCTTAGCTTCGACATCAAGGGATCGGGCAAGACACTAGACGTACATGGGCGTTAACGCCTCCAACACCGAACGAGTTAATGCTCACACGTTCTGCTCGACCTTGCGGCCACTCCTCAAGTTCTGTGGGCACGCGGAGCTGATACTTATCAAAAGGGACTGATACAAATTCAGTTTCTCTTATCGACCAATGTGAAAGAAGCTGTATCTGTGTTACCACTTACTTTTAGGATTGGGTTCTGAAAAGTAGACATTGGGAGGGATCTGTCGGTGCTCTAAGGTCAAGACAGCTTTGATAAGACTTGTCAGCCCTGCTGCACCTTCAGAGTGACCGACGCTGGGCTTAACCTAAAGGATATCCATAAGTAATAGTATGGTAAGGCTATGCTGATACTTACTGATGTGATCAAGACCCCCTTCTCTCCGAAGCATTTACCAACAGCCATCGTCTCTAGAGGATCGCCTGTGGGAGTACCTGTACCGTGACATTCTACGAGTGCAGTACTCGACAGATCTGTAATTCCAGCTTGGGAATACGTTCGACGGATAAGAGCCTCCTGAGCCGCTGAACTAGGTGTGAGCATGCCTTGGGTCTTTCCATCAGTGTTGACACCAGTGCCCCGAATGATAGCGCGGACCGAATCTCCATGACGCAATGCGTGGCTTAGTGGTTTGATCAGAATAGCGTTGACAGCTTCGCCTCTGCCGTAACCGTCGGCGTTGGCGTCAAAGGTCCTACAGATACCGGACGAAGAGAGCACACCCTGCTCGTGCATCGCGAGAGTCATTGTCGGCGAAAAGATCAGATTGACACCGCACACGAGAGCTCCACTACACTGTCCCTTTCTGATGGCTTCGCAGGCCAGATCGACGCAGACCAGTGATGATGAGCAAGCCGTCTTCACCGTCATACTGTAGCTATGTTAGAAACGTCCGATATACAATATGCATGCCGCTCTCACCTTGGTCCCTTGAGATCGTATTCGTAAGAGACACGGTTCCCCAGCGCGAAATCTCCGTAGCCTGAGACCTGATAACCGCCGCGGTGTTGAGTCTCTTTGGCATTGAGATCCTGCCAGTCCTCGTTGAAGGCACCGACATAGCACCCTATGTCAGTACCCTGCCACGACGTCATACCGGCATTTTCCATGCACTCGTATACCACTTCCAGTAATTGTCTTTGTTGCGGATCTAAACGCTCAAGTTCCTTCTTCGATAAACTAAAAAACGAAGTGTCAAACTGTTTGACGTCAACGTCGGAAAGGTAGTAACCTTTATTCATAGGGACTGTGCCAGGTCTCTCATAGGTATCATGGAAGGCCTCGATGTTGAAGCGCTCAGGAGGTACGTCGCAAAGCCCATTCCTCTTCTCCGCCATCATCGTCCAGAAGTCAAGCGAGTTGCGGATCCCTCCAGGTAGTCGCATTGCCATACCAACGATAGCCATTGGCTCCGGCATGAGTGCGGGTGAAGGGCGATCGCTCTTCGTATTGTCGTTCATATCCTTCATGTCCGTGGGGTCTATCGTACTTGCCTCTGACATGCGGTGGAGGAGTGGACGATTGCGGACGTCGACAGGATACATAAGGTAACAAGCCAAAGAACACCGAGGAGAAAGCGAAGTGTGTTACAGCGGAAGCCTGCTTCGGATCAACTGACAAAGGCTTCCAGAAGAGGCCTCAGCCGGTCCATGCTGGACCAGTCAGGTCATGCTACTCGAGCCATTACGGTACATGGATTGGACGGCTTGATTAGGGCTGAGTGTGATGGGTGAGCAGGGTTTGGGATAGCCAGGAAGCTTACAATAATGCAGTGGAGGATGTTATCATTATCACTCAGCCAAGCTTACTAACGCCGAGTGAGTCTACCTGTAGACAGTCACGTAAGTCAGACATCTGCTGCGCCAGAATGCATACCGTATTAATGAATCCGGCAACAAGTACTCATGAACGTCTAATTCGTGGCATATCGCGTATTTCATCATAGCTAGGAAGCTTATAATAATGCAGTGGAGGATGTTATTATTATTATCACTCAGCCAAGCTTACTAACGCCGAGTGAGTCCACCTGCAGACAGTCACGTGAGTCAGACATCTACTGCGCTAGAATGCATACTGTATTAATGAATCCGGCAATAAATACTCATAAACGTCTAATTCGTGGCACATTGCGTATCGCATCATATCATTGCTATTGGACGCGTCACACTGTTTGTTCTGATTCATGCTTATTTATACATCTCATGAGCATCGGACATCCAGACGTCTATGCCTTGATGATCAGTAGCACTTAGGGTAGAGTAACAATCATGATCGTACTACCATACGGAACCTCAGCAGAGGGCCCTGGCAGACGGCGGACAGATGATCTTCGAAAACGAACTCGGAGGGATTTGTGTCCGGGCTGTCCCAGCAAGGATTTCCTGTCGCTGGAGCAAAGTCATATTCCCACAATAACCGGGCGGCTACAATCATCAATTGAGTGATGGCCAGGGGTTTTCCCACGCAGCTCCGAGGTCCAGCCAAGAACGGCATATAGGGCTGTTTGCTGAATTGTGCTGAATGGAAAGTTTGTTCAGGCAACTCCGATTGAAGCCACCTCCCCGGATCGTACTTGAATGGATCTTCATAGTAGAGTGGACTGTGATGTATACTGTAAACTCCGACACCGACCTCAGTATTACCGGGTACAATGGTCTTGTCGATCTGCGTGCCGCCTTTCTCGACTTCGCGCCATGGAACACTGGCAGCTGGTGGTGATAGACGAAGTGCTTCATCAATGCAGGCCCTTAAAAAGGTGCACGAGTTGAGTAGTGGTCCCATGCGTATATCTTCACGGGTCTTGAATGTCTCGCGCACTTCTCTTGCAGCTCTAAGATAGCTGCCAGAGGACTCGCTGAGGTAATGCATGAAAGCCGACATGCTTGTTGCTGTTGTGTCGGCCCCTGCATAAGTGATCAGATGGCGTGTGACTCAGATAGCGGGTGAATATGCCTACCTGCTACTATGAAGAGAGCCGTTTCTGCAGTCAACTCTATCTGACTGAGCAGCTTGCCTGATTCCGAATCCTTGCACCGCCGCAGGAACGAGAATATATCATGTTTCGCATCGTCCCCAGCTTTGAATCGTGCTTTCACTAATGAACGAATGAAGTGCGCGAGGACTTTGTTGGCTTTTATTGATCTTGGGAACAAATATCTGTCCAATTGCGGAAATATCAGCTGGTACATTTGCATGAGGACTCCGTATCGCATGTTGGTGTCTTTGATTGCCGCAATGGCATGTCGGTGATGTGGATCGTCAAGGGTATTGTAATCGACATCAAAAGACACGGCGGTTATCAGGTCGAAGGCGAGGTGACTGACTGTATGTGTTTACATCAGCTGGTATTCTGGACGGGAAAAGCTGGTCCTCTACCCACAGATTTGACTCATATCCGTCGCCTTTGACCATCCTTCAACTTCATCTGATTCCTTGATTGATGTGCTGATTTTGGTACAGAGTCGATCAGCCCTGGCAAGAATCTTCGGTTCAAAAGTCCTCAGGCTGCTTTGGGAGAAAGCCTGACTGACGAACCTTCGTCTCGTTCCATGTTGTTTCTTGTCTCGGAGAGTCAGGGTGTTAGGCGCATGCTTTGACAGTATATCATAGTTCTGGATCTTGGTTGTCTTCGCCCTATGTCCGTATATATCTGCTAGACTTTAGCTTTGCCGACGCCGATACGTAGCGAAGATCAGCGGACCTTCAATTGCAGCCACGCTGTCGAATATCAATCGATTGGGTGCATATCGTACACGATCGCCTATGCAGATGAGCCTTCAGTCGGGATGCAATCATCCTTTCGAGCACCTACCGTACTTGCGATGACATCGGTAAACATCAAGGTGTATGTCGCCTACCCAGGAGTGATAGGCAGCGTAGAGATTGGTGAATTTGGCAAGGAAAGGCCCGGGATAAGCTGCAAGTGGGTGAAAGTATGCTCGATAGATTGAGAGGAGGACTAGCTATAGGAAGAACGGATTCAGTAGCTGGTCGGGGCCACCAGAATCTGAGCATTTGGCACGTACAGATACCACCAGTGATGCTGCAAGACCAACACACGCGGTGAAGACATGTGCCCAGAGAGCGCAAAGAGACCTTGAAGGTGAAGACAGTGCCATCAATACTCGTGGCCAATCGGACATGTTCGAGTCTATTGACGGTTTTGCAATTGGTTTTTGGAGGTCTGGATAGTGTGCAGCATGAAGGAGGTCTGCCATCCTCAATCTATAGGTTGCGCACGTCCGAGAGGGTCCATGGTTGGCCGAGCAGACTGGGCTCCGTTCGCCTAGTACTGGTGTCAGCGGTGACGCTCTGTGTGCGTGTTGTGGGTATGGTGTTTTGTGAGTACAGTAAGCTAATTACCAATAAGAGCTGAAGTCACTTATTTGGCCCAAGCTGCGTCAAGTCTCGAATTTGCAGTACAGTAATCGGCTGGACCGTGGATGACTTATCACCTGCATAGACCAACAAAGAGCATGACATGACAACAATGATGCCAAGGATCTTACTCCGCTACAAACGCTCTTATCATTCTGAAAATCTAGTGACGAGATATGGGCCCCACGTGATACAATACTGGCTGGGTCAGCGGAATCGTTATTTCAAGAAGGGGATGGTCGAGCAACGAGTCGTCTTCCATGAGGTTGAGGGCAAAAACCACGTGGCCGTACACATACTGTAAAGTGAATGCAAACCACGTCGCTCCGATGATATCACGCTGATGGTGCGTAGAAGCACCGAATCTTCGTCTGTACTGTCCTTTGACCGCCATATACACCATGTCTCGTCTGGCCGAGCCTCGCGCTGATGTCGGTGAGTCCATTCCCCACCGCTATGAACACATTCGCTTATCACTCCTGAGACTGGAATTCCTCCCATATGGAGGTAAACGCCCATGTTGAGTCCAAATGGACTTCGCAGACGAATGTCTGGTCTAAGCCAGAGTGCGTGAAAGACCCGTACTTGCGTGTCCATTCCCTAGCACCGGTCTTGCATTATGGTTGGTTCTCCCTCCAGCACAAACCGAGTACTTGCTGATACATAGGGCCAGGACAGGAAGTCTTCGAGGGTCTTAAAGGTCAGGAAACTGCATCCCGTGCTCACTGAGTCAACTGACAAGTCAAAGCTCTTCGAGATCCCAATGGCAACATCCGCATTTTCAGGCCAGAGTTTCATGCCTCTCGACTCAATCACTCGTCCAGTCTCGTCTCCATCCCAGCTATACCCACGGAACACTTCCTGCGTTGTGTGAAGCTGGCAGTACAAGTCAATGCAGAGTTTGCGCCACCCAATCATGCGCCTGCCATGTTATACATAAGACCGTTTGTCTTTGGGTCCGGTGCGAGCATCATGCTAGAGCCAGCCGACGAGTATCTCTTTTGTGTATCGGTCCTGGTGGTCGGCGCTTTCCATGGTGTGAAGCCTGTGGACGCTCTGATTCTCGAAGACTTCGATCGTGCCGCACCTCGAGGCGTAGGTTCTGGCAAGGTCGGCGGAAGCTACGCTCCTGTCATGCGGTGGAGTAAGCATGCGAAGTCCCAGGGGTTCGGTGTGACTTTACATCTGGATAGCCAGACAAGAACCGAAATTGAGGAATTCTCGACCTCGACCTTTGTCGGCATTCGCTCCTCGTCTGGGTCTACCACGCTTTGCATTCCTTCCAGCAAAAGTATACTCGAGGGTGTCACATGTGATTGTGTCAAACAGCTAGCTCAATCTTTGGGATGGAAGGTTGAGTGCAGATCCGTCAGTTTATTGCCACTCATTACATATATCATTAGCTAATGCTTAGAAGGTCAAGTACGAAGAGCTGTCAGATTTCTCCGAAGTCATGGCATGTGGAACCGCAGCTACCGTCCTGCCGATCAAGTCTATTACGAGGAAGAGTTCGGAGGACAAGTTTATCTATGCCGAGGACTATGAAGGCTTCGGACCTCTCACACGCAAGCTCCTGACCATGTTGCAGGACATTCAGAATGGTCACGCTGAGGATACGTATGGATGGCTGACCGACGCTTTTGCGGACGTCGATTTGTAGAGCGTCGGGCCGTGCTGTTAGGAAGCCGGTTTTGTCAGAAGGCATAGAAGAATCTATTCATTGACTTGTGCTACCTGAATACATGCTTCGCTACCAAGATACCACAATCGAACCACTGACAAAGTTTTCGTGTGCCTCTGCCTGCCCCCTGCCGTCGTCGAAATGCCTCGGATTATATCGGACGGTTTGAGAACCAGGCTCTGCCGACTCGCTCATACGATACCCACGCTCATGAATATACTCATCCTTTCAATGTCTGTAATCACACAAATAGAAACTTACAAGGTTACGAAATTATCTGCTTGCGAGGAGTGGGCTATTGCGCCTGGATACCAGCATTCGATCGGGCAAGCAACGTCCTGCAAATCATTGGAGCCCACAACAATGGTAATCAAATCGAAAGGCATAAGAGGTAACATCGTAGCAGATTCATCATAGAGAGTGCTAAACAAAAAGATGGACAGCCTCGGCGAAAAAGTCTCCGGTTTTTCCCCCTCGTGAATTTCGTGACTCCGTACACCCATCTAATTCATCACGCTCTCCACCATGCCACGTACAGCTTTTGAAGCTATAAGTTCGAAAGTTCGGCGTCCTGGATTTGAACCATCATCCCATCAGTGCGGAATCATCATTGGTGCAGTACAAGCTGGTAAAACACAAGCTGAAGTCGCAGAGATAACCGGCGTCGCGAAGTCTACTATCTATGACACTATACACAACGCGTCTTCACAACACGACACGACGGTACATCTAAACCACGTCAGGGCCGACATTCAGCACCGTCACTTCGTGGAACATGTATACTGCAAAGAAAAGCACGTAAAGATTCAAAGCAGACGTACGAACAGCTGTCAAAGACGACTGGCTTCAAAATCCACAAGCACACTGCAAGAGCTATATCAAACTAAGCTGGTATCTATAGCTGGCAAATAAGAAGCGCCCATTGCTTCAAGCCGATTCATGCTAGCAAGCGGTGTCACTTTGCCAGAGATCACATCAATTAGACAATAGATGACTGGAATAATGTAATTTTGGAGCAATGAGTACTCTGTGGAGCGAGTGGCGTGATCTTTCAGACACTACTACAAAAATGGACCAAAGGCTTTGTGGATACGTATTCAGAGCGCAAGCATATATCAGTCATGGTTTGAGCATCTTTCTGGGGCTATGGATCATCGGATCTCGTGCTAATGGTGAGAGATACGACTGCCAGAAGAGGGCACACTGCAAAGTCATACTCTCATCTCCTTGAAGATGAAGTTTCCCAACTCCATACTTCTGACTCAGCTTCATGCAAGACAACGCACCTATCTACACAGCAGCAGCAGCAGCAGTGGAAGATTGGCTGGAATCCCATAGTATGCACACAATTGAATGGCTACCATACTCTCCAGATCTGAACCCTATAGAGCACTTTTGGTACAAGATTAGAGAACTGCTATCATGACAACATCCAGAGTTACTACACTTGCCGAAAAGATATCCTCAGCTAGTAAAGACTATAGAAGAAAGTCTCAAAAGATTGTTGGCAGCAGACACCAGGACAACATATAAATAACTTCGTTGGAAGTCTGCACGATAGGATGGAGGCTATCATAAGGGCTCGAGGGTGGTATACGAGATATTGAAGCAACCAAGCACCGCAACCACTTCAGATCCATGTAGCAGATAGAGTTTGTTGTTAGCTATCAAATCATACATCTAGTTTTGCAAAGACCTTTATAATTGCTAAAAAAAAACTATAGTTTCAAGTTGGCGGTGGTGATGAGGGAGCAAGCCGGATTCCTGGCATCTGCGGATACTTCATCTCGAGTACAGTAAACACATAAGAAATGAAGTTAACATAAAAACAAAGCTACTAATAACGTAATCAACCAGATCCCATCTCACTACTGCAAAGCAGCAGTCAACTCTAGGATCGCCTCGCACACCTCCGTGAGCATACGATCGGGTACGCTTGAGTCGCAAAGCCTTCCGTTGACACCAACATAAATCGTCAAACCTCGTCCATCGGGCTCAGGTACCCCTGTGACAGTCATATCGCAAAGCGGAGCTTGATTCCAAGTATCGTTCTTCTGGTACTCACTCTCCATACTGTCCATGCGGATCTTGTGGTCGCCGACTTGGCTCTCAGGGAAAACCTCAAAGTTCTGAAATGTGGTTATGCAACCGTAATTGTTAACGCTGTCGGGCCAGGAAGTGCAGTTCGCCTTGATGTCGTCGAAGCCAAGCGTCTCAAAGGGGAAGCTGTCGACGTATTTGTCTTGGACCCGTTGTAGTAGGGATCTCAGACCCCGGGATTTGTCGATACGCACACGGACAGGGACATCGTTGGTGCATGGACCAACAATCTGTTGACAGCTCGCCGAAAGGGATTGCCGGCCTGATACGATGCGGCCAAAGACGACGTCGTCCGTGTTGGTGAGCTTCGCCAGCATCATTGCACATGCGGTGGTGAAGACTGTCGCCTGTGTAATGCCCAACTCGTTTGCAGGGAGTGGTGCGTCAAATGTTCTGTTCTGATGCAAAAACTCGTTCGATCTCTGCTGTGCCTCGTCGCTTTCGACATTCTCCAACAGCGCCATGGACGAGTTTTCTAGAGTAGAGCGCCAGAATGGATAACCCTGCTCCCGGCTGTGTATCATGTGCTGCACATAGCGAGCAAACTTTTGCGGCATCGGCAGAGGTCGTTCGTAATAAAGAGCATGGAGTGCACCGATGATATGTTCGAAGCTTAGACCGTCATACAACGCATGAGACAAGCGAAATACCACCCGCACTGTCAAGTCTCTAGCTTTCAATATGCCGATGCGAAGTAAAGAGTGTCCCAAGCTCAGTGGGTGCTCGTGATCCCAGTCTTGTAGTCTACGAGTCGCACTCTCGAGCTCGTCAACGACATCATGCACCTCGACTGAAACGTCAGATCGCTCCATGACAATCTGATAGAAGCTCTCGGAAGCCCTCAGGAACACCGTACGCAGGATATCAAACCTTTGTACCAATGCTTTACAAGCTTCTGCCAATCTATCCGCGTCCGCCGAGTCTCTAAAGTCAAAGAAAACGAGGGAGGGATAGCGGGGCCGTCCATTGAGTGGATGCCAGATGAATGTCTTCTGCGTTCGAGTGATAGGGTAAATGTCCATTATATTGTCATTGGCGAGATCCAATTGCGGAGCAATCTCCTGACGTATGAATTCTTGTGGATCTTGATAAGGCACAAGTGTGAACGGCGCACTGTCTCCTCCTGAAATGTCGCTATCACGGGCCATGCGCTCTGAACGGATCAGTTCCGCTAGATCTGCCACGACAGGACAATCGAAGATATCCCTAACAGATACCTGGGAGCTGAGTCTTCGGTTGATTCGCCCCGTCAGCTTGGTAGCCATAAGAGAGTGTCCTCCAAGGTGGAAGAAATTGTCCTCGATGGTGACATCGATGCCCAGGATCTCCGACATCACCTCGCATACCAATCTTTCAGTGGCGTTGCGTGGATTCGTGCGGGTGGTCGTAGTCTTCTTCGTGGGTAATACCTGAGCTCTGTTCGCCAGTTGCCGTCGGTCGACTTTACCATTGGTTGTGATTGGCAACTTGCCCAAGGCCACGATCCTCGATGGGATCATGTATGGCGGTAATTTGGATCGTAAAACTTCGCGGACTTGGACTTCGGCCCTACGCTGTTGCAGCCGTTGGAGTGGCCGGTTCGCTAAGAAGTCTCGGGATCTGCCCTTGTGATCCGTAGGAAATTGAGGTTTCGATGCCTGCTGTTTGCCAAATCCGCTATCGTTCTTCCCGTATCGTTGGAAGACGACATCGAGAGCGCCGTGCTGAGAGTGCTGCCTGGCCCAGCTGACGGATGTATGCCAGCCCGTTTCTTGTCCAATCTCAACCAAATCCTTTCTTGACAATGATGGGCTGTGTTTGGCCGCCGCTTGAATCTTGGACAGCCAATCTAGTGGGACCTGTGTGCTATCATCGTCTTCAAGCGCCTCAATAACGCTCCTTTCCATGAAGGTCTTGCTGTATGGAATATTGCTCACGGCCAGGACAGAAGCGTCGACAGAAGTTCGTAGCAGATTGATAAGGCCACTACGATCCATCTCCCTGTCAGCAAAGTTGGTCCAATCATCTTCGTGGATCTTTATCGACGGTTCGGCATCCTCCTTTGCATCGCCAATATGAATGATAGCTCCGTAGCGAAACGCACTGAGTTCGTTCGTTGATCGCATTGCCTTTGGTAGAATCTCGACATGTTTGACCAAGTGGGGGATCCTTTCCGTCAGTTCAGTGAAGAATCCTGGATCGACGAGGAGCTCCTCTTCCCGTTCTTCGAGTTCAGCCATCTTCCGTAAAATATCCCTCTTGGAAGCACGATCACCAAGGTCAAATATAGCCCTCGATGCGAGGAACTGCTTGTTCATAGCTAGAGACCGGATGTCTCCGAAGAACAGCCGCTTCACCCCTGGTAGCTTGGCTAGTCCTTGAACGATGGTGAATAGGTATTCTGGAGATGGAAAGTACTGTACCACGGAGTTGAGTATGACAATGTCGGGATTGAACCAATCCAGCTCTAGACTATCCATCGCTGAACCAAGACGAATGTTCACCTTGTCAGCAAGATCAGGCAATGATTTGACCGCATTGTGGACAAATTGCACGGCAGATCGAGAAGGATCGAAGCCGACGTAGTGGTTGAAACCTTGACCGAGGTTGAATAGGATCATACCAGTGCCTGAACCGATTTCAAGAACGTTGTGTAGCCTTTCACCATCTAGTATCGTGGCCATGGTGTCGTCAAGCCATTCCTGCATCTCGTTCCTCTCGATTGCAGATCCGTCGTACATCGAGGTCCAACCCAAGAAATCCACCCCGACACTGGCAGGGCTTATTGTCTTGATGTCTGCGTATGTGCTTGCGTCGAAATGATCCGACCAATCCGAAACTTGTTCATGTGTCGCAAGGTGCCCAATTTCAGCTATCTCTTTTGTTGTCAGGAACGCAACCATTTCCGGTTCGTCTTTGGTTGCTTCATCAGCTAGAATCACAGCAACATCGGCGATGATATCGCAGCCGGTAATGACCTGCTCGACTTCAGCGAGCTCAACGCGGTGACCTCGTATTTTGACTTGTCTGTCCAAGCGCCCAAAGAATTCGAGAAGGCTGTCGGTCGATCTCCGCCTTACACGATCGCCGGTCCGATATGCTCGTACAAGCTGGCCGCCGATGTATGCTTCTATGAATCGATGGGTGTTGTGACTCACGGTAGTATAACCACGGGCAAGGCCATCACCAGCAACAACAAGCTCGCCCATGACGCCAGGTGGTACCAATCGCTGGTGTGGATCCATTACAAACGCTGCAGAATTACTGACCGGCCGTCCAATGGGAACGCCATTCGGATACTGCTCGTCCTTGACATGATGTATGGCGCTGAGCACTGTGTTTTCTGTGGGACCGTAAGCATTGAAAACTGCACCTCTAACCAAACGTTGCGCGGTGATGGCGTCGGCGCTGTCGAAGCGATCTCCGGCGGCGAACAGGAGGTCCAAGTTACCGATCTCATCTGGCATAGCTGTAAGACACTGCTTGAGAAGTGCGGGTGAGATCATTGCTGCGTTGATCTTCTCATTCTTGAATACTTTACTCAGAGCAGCAGTATCCAACGTCGTCCAATAGTCAATACAAACAAGGGTCCCTCCATTCAGAATCGCACTGTACACTTCCCACACAGAAGCGTCAAATGCAATATTCGAGAGGTGTGCTACCATTGGCTGCGAGGGCAGTTTTTCAGTAACATTGCCGCGGATCACGAGACGCAGGATACCACGGTGCGTTGCCTCGACCCCTTTCGGTACACCAGTGGAACCAGAGGTATAGATGACGTATGCTATACTTGATGGAGTCGGCTTGGCCATAAGGCTCTGGTCATGTACCCGAGCGACGTCAGTCATCATATCGTCGATCTGTACCATTTCGACACTTGGGAGTCCAAAGTTCGGCGCAGCTTTGACGTCGCCATAAAGTATTATCCTGTGAGCTTCGGGAAGGTCTGAGAGCACCAGTACGGTGCGTGCATCGGGTACGTTGACGTCCAGTGGTAAGTAAGCAAGATTTGCTTTCAGGATGCCGAGGAATGCGATGATCGTTCGGCACGACCGCCCAGCATATACTCCAATGACAGTCTCGACTGGAAGGTGTCGCTGGCGCAGGTGGGCTGCAACCTGATCCGATCTCCGGTCAAGGTCAAGATACGTCAACTGTGAGGAAGAATCCTTAACAGCTATGGCTTCGGGGTGTGCAGTAACTTGCTCAAGGAAAACGTCAACGACGCTCAAGTCCCGAGGGTAGTCGGTCCGTTCTGGGACCACTGATTGTGACACGTTGGGGTCATTCTCACTCATCAAAGGAAGTGTCGCAACCGGAGCCAGAGGCTGTGCTAAACCCTGATGCAGGACCTCCCGGAATGTGCTTGTTATGCTATCGATTGTCTCGTGGGCGAAGAGGTCGGTAGAATACAGCACATGGCCAGCAAACCTTTTTTCATCCTGGAAGAGATGGATCTCTAGATCGAAACGGGTGGAGGCTGGAGCTCCTAGAAGTTCGCCTTCAAGGCCAGCAAGGTCTATCCGCCCAAGGTTGCGCTGCCCGTGGACGGCAAACATGATCTGTGCGAGGGGATTACGGGATGCATTTCTTGAACCGCCGGGCATAAGTGCCGACACGATTCGTTCGAAGGGAACGTCTTGGTTAGCGAAGGCCGCAGTTGCTGTGGAACGTGTCTGGCATGCTAAAGTCTCCAGTGAGTCATCATCCGTGACGTTGATGCGTATGCATTGGGTGTTGACAAAGAACCCGATGAGTTTCTCCAACTCTAGTCGATTGCGATTCGCGATGGGAGTGCCGATTACCACGTCCTCTGCTCCAGTGAAGCGATAATGGGTCATCCGCATAGCAGCGAGTAGGACGACGAACGGTGTCACTTGATGTCGACTGCAAAAAGCCTGTAAGTCGTGATAAAGCGATCCGTCTATCGCAAGGCTGACATATTTAGCGTTTCCGGAAAGTATTTGAGGGCGCGGATAGTCTGATAAGAACTCGGCTGGGGCACTGTCTGCTAATTGGGCTGTCCAGTACCCTAGCTGTCGTTCATGCTCAGCAATCTGCTCAGATCGACGTTGCCAGACCGCAAAATCTCGATATTGAATCGGTACCGGCTCAATCTGCGACAGGGGATCTAAACCAGCCATGGCCGAGGCGTAGAATTGGCCTAATTCCTGCCGAAGGATGTCAACAGACCAGCCATCGGAGATGATATGATGCATGACAATCGACAAGATGTAGTCCTTCTCTCGCACTTTGAGCAAGGCGACTCTCCAACCAGCTTCCGATTCAAGGTTAAAAGGGGTGGTCTGCTGTTCACGTAGAGCTTGATCAACCTCTTTCTGATCACCACTCACGATATCGATCACCTGAAGTTGCTGATCCCTGGGCCGCTTGGCTTGCAATACTTGGACTCCCATACCATCCCACTCGGGGAACACTGTACGTAGAACTTCATGCCTAGACTCCATAGCCTGCAAAGCTGTGATAAGAGCCTCGACATCGAGCGGTCCTCGCAGACGCATCGCCAAAGGGATCAGGTACCATGAGGCTCCTTTGTTCAATTGATCCAGGAACCACAGTCGGCCTTGTGCAAACGAGAGTTCAACTGGTCCATCGTGGACAGCTTGTTGAATTGGACTGTATATGGCAGAGCCTTCTTGGATGATTGATGCAAGACCCTCGATGGTTGGCTGATCGAATATATCCTTGACGGATATGTATGCGTTCATGCGACGACTAACACGTGCCGCGAGTTTCATGGCCATCAAAGAGTGCCCTCCTGAATCGAAAAAGTTATCGGTGACACCGACATTGGTCCCTAGTACCTCCGTGAAGTCTTCAGCTACGAGTGCCTCCATTTCGTTGCGAGGGGCTACTCGCGTATAAGATTCGTCTCTCCGCGAGAGGTTCCTTGCGATCTGAGTGAGTTCTTGCCGGTCTACCTTGCTATTGGCATTGAGCGGCAGCCTATTCAGCGCCATAATCAAGGTCGGAACCATGTAGGGACTCAACCTCTTTTGAAGGTGGCTGCGGACATCTCTCTCCAAGCCTGCTGCCTCGGAGTCTGCCATGATCGCTCCCCAGGCGGGCATGCTGCCGTCGCTGCTTCCGTGAGAGGTATCGACCGGTGATCTTGCCGTAAAAAAGCCGACCAGCTCCAGACTGTCTTGACCCTTTACGTGAGAAGTAATCACTGCAGCATCCATGACAGCATCGTGACCAAGCATTGCTTGCTCCACCTCGGCCAACTCCACACGATTGCCTCGTATCTTGACTTGACTATCAATTCGTCCAAAGAACTCGATTTGACCATCTCGCCGGCACCGCACACGGTCGCCTGTACGATATGCCCGTATTGCTTGACCCTTGACGGTGATCTGTACGAACCTATCTTTCTCCAGCGATGAGTCGGTGTAGCCGCGGGCAAGACCATCGCCAGTCACCACGAGCTCGCCCATCACCCCAGTAGGGACTTCTTGTTGCCATTTGTCTATGATGTAAGTTCCAGAATTACTGATACTACTTCCGATTGGCACACCATGGACGAACATCTCTTCTGCATCTATCTCGTAGAGGGTACTAGCGACGGTGTTCTCGGTAGGGCCGTAGACATTGTACACGGGACCTTTGACCAGCTTCTGGGCGGCGAGTGCATCGCGGCCATCCAGACGATCTCCTCCGATGTATAGTAATTCCAACTCCTGCAGAGTCGCTGTCGAGTTCGATATACACTGCTTGACCATTGCTGGAGACAACATGGCAGTGTTGATGCGTTCTCTTGTGAATACATCCTTCAGTGCTTGACCATCCAAAGATGATAGATAATTGATGCAGACCAAGGTCCCACCATTGAGCAGTGCGGTATACATCTCCCATATCGACATATCGAACGCGGTGTTGGTCAAGTACGATACGGTGGGCCGGGGAGGAAGAAGGCGGACGAGGTTGCTCTGCTTCACGAGCCGCACTACACCTCTATGCTCGACCATAACGCCCTTTGGAGTGCCTGTCGTTCCGGATGTGAAGATAACATAGGCTAGACCAGTAGCCGAAGGCTCTGAGGCAACGTAGTCATGAGGTACCTGAGGAGTTGACATATCAAGTACGTCTCTGATTCGTACCTGCTCCACGTTGGGGGTTTTCAAGTCCTGTAGCAAGCTGTCGTCGCCTACTAGGACGAGTCGACAACCGGCGACTGCAGACAAGATAGATTCGATACGGGCTGTAGGGGCGTTGACATCGAGTGGTAGATATGCCAGATTTGCCTTGAGTACACCTAGATAGGTGGCAACTGTTTGACATGAGCGTGGCGATAGTACGCTAATGATGGTTTCTTTGGCAATGCGCCGACTTCGTAGCCACAGAGCGATATGGTCGGACACCTCATCCAGCTGAGCATATGTAAGCTGTGTAGATTGATCCTTGACTGCAAGCTCCCCTGAATGTGTCGCTACTTGTTGACGGAAGACCTCCACGATGCTCGAGTCTCGTGGGTATAGGGAGGTCAGGCTACCCCAGGTCATCTCTTGTGTCGAATCTGCCGTGCCTTTGGTCAGTGGTAGAGCAGCGATCCGGGCAGTCTCGGGCTGTTCGAGTCCGTGGCGAAGAATTTCGTGGAAAACACCAACGAGCGTCTCGATTGTCTCTGGCCTGAAGAGCTCATCTGCAAAGACGATCGTGCCGTCTAACTTGTCTTCTTCTTGGAAAAGGTGACACTCCACATCGAATCGGGTCGAGGGAGTGCCCTGTATCGTCTCAACCTCCAGTCCCTCCAGGCCGACTTGCCTAAGTCCTTGCTGAGCATGTACAGCAAACATGATTTGCGTAAGCGGTGTTCGCGATGTATCGCGGGACCCCGGCAAAAGCTTAGATACAATACGCTCAAACGGAACGTCTTGATTCTCGAAAGCTGCCAGAGATGTCGCGCGGACCTGATGCACAAGAGTACTGAGTGTATCGTCATCATTGACGGAGATTCGCATGCACTGAGTATTTACGAAGAACCCGATCAAGTCATGAACTTCTGGCCGATTACGATTAGCGATTGGGGTGCCAATATTCGCATCTTCAACACCGGTAAGTCGATAATGAGCTGCACGGAAGACCGCAAGCAGGGCAACAAACGAGGTTACTCGATATGCTCGGCAGAAAGCACGAAGGTCGTGGTATACTGCTCCTTCGATCGTCACTCGAACGCTGCCCGCCATGCCTGACGGGATTAGCGGGCGTGGCAGGTCAGTGAGAAGCTCACCTGGGGTGCTATCCATGAGTTGATTTGTCCAGAATTCCAGCTGTTTAGATTGTTCTTCTTCTTGCTCTCGTCTTTGCCAGATTGCAAAGTCACGATACTGAATCGGCAATGGCTGGATGCTTGACAAAGGATCGACCTGATATTGGATTGCCAGTAGATAGAATTGGCCAAGCTCACGACGTAGAATGTCGACAGACCATCCGTCAGAGATGATGTGATGCATAACTAGTGAAAGTACGTGATGACTGGCATCTAGTTCGAAGAGTGTTGGCCGCCATCCAGGGGATGTCGTCAATTCAAACGGTTTGGTCTGTTCTTTTCGGAGAGCCGTGGACCAGTCGCCGTGTTCGCCGAGCTCAATGATCTTGAGTTCTGTACATGGAGCTTTGCGGACCACCTGCATTCCGACGCCATCGTGTTCCTCGAATACTGTCCTCAAGATCTCATGACGCTCCTCGAGGGCCTGCAATGCGATTGATAGGCAGTCTACTCGTAGTGAGCCGCGCAGATGCATGGCCATCGATACCAGGTAAGACGAAGGGGCGATTTGTATGCGATCCAAAAAGTACAGTCGGCTCTGAGCGAAAGACAGCTCTACGGGCCCCGAATCTTCTATCCGAGTGATATGGCTCTGTGGAGCCGAGCACCGCTGTATGACAAGTGCAAGATCGGCGAGGACTGGATTATCGAACACTTTCTTGACGGAAAGCTGAAGGTCTAGGCGGCGACCTATGCGAGCCGCAAGTCGGGTAGCCATAAGAGAATGACCACCAAGGTTGAAGAAATTATCCGTGATTCCAACGGACGCCACCCCAAGGATGTCTGCAAATTCTTCACACAGCGACAACTCGACTTCATTCCTTGGTGCTACGCGAGCCTCTGTCAAGTCTACCCTCGACAAGGTCTGCACTTGCTTCTCAAGGACCACTCGATCAAATTTGCCATTAGCGTTGAGGGGGATTCGATCGAGCGCCACGATTTGCGAAGGTATCATGTAAGATGGAAGTGTGGTCTGCAAAGTCTCACGGACTTGTGCCTTCAGCCGACGCTTAGCGCTTTTCCAAAGTGGTTGACTCGTGAGAGAAACAGCTGCTTGACCATGATCATCAGTAGGGAACTTGAATAGGATGCGGTGGCACGGGGCCGTTGGTGAGCGTTTGTGGAACACAGCATCGAGTGCTCCCTTACAAGAGCGTTGTCTGGCGCAGCTCAGCTCGACACTCCAGCCTGCATCCGTTCCAAGTGTCTCGAGGTCTTTCGGAGAATACGAGCGGCTTGTCGAAGATTTCCGGCGGGCCTCGGACACCCAAGCTGGGCTGTCTTTACCGTCTTTGGGTTCGCCATCAACGGACTCAAGCAAGTGACGATGGAATATTGTTCGTTCACACGGGATGTTACCGATCGCCACTGTCGAAGCATCGTTCGCGCTGTGCAAGACGTTCATTAGTGCATCCAGATCCATCCTCGATGCTTCAAAATCAATCCAGCTATCCTCATCGATGATCTGCAGCGGGTCTGATCTTCGATCTGGGTGGTTAACATGGAGCACTGCTGCGTATCTGTAGGAGCTAAGCTCGTTCGTTGCTCTCATACGTTTAGGCATGATCTCCACATGTCTGATGCGATCAGGCAAAGTCTTCGTCAGCCCGGTGAATAGAGCCGGTTCCACCAACAACTCCTCTTCTTCCTCTTCCAATTCTCGAATCCTCTTACGAATATCGTCCTTGGTCGACTGATCTTTGAGTTCACGTAGAGCTCTGGCTGCAAGAAACTGCCTATTAATGGCGTTGGTGCGTATGTCGCCGAAAAATATACGCTCCACATCAGGTAGCTGTGCCAGAGACTGAATGAGATCCAGTAGGTACTGTGATGAAGGGAAGTACTGTGCCACAGAGTTTATGACTACAAGGTTTGCGTGACAATCTCTTAGCTGATCCACGTCGGTCGCTGCTCCTTGGACGACTCTAGCTCTTGTCGCTAACGGCGACCTTTTGAGAATATTGTTAATGAATTCAACAGCAGTTTTTGCAGGATCCAATCCGATATAGTCGCGTAGACCGTCTCCCAGATTGAAGAGAATCATACCCGTACCAGTACCAATTTCTAACACATTACCGGCTGGGCGTCCATCAAGCAGAGTGTTCATAGTGTCATCCAGCCATTCGTGCATCTCGGTTCTGTCGATTAAGCTCCCGTCGTACATGGATGTCCAGCCAGCAAAGTCTTTGCCGATATGGCCTTGATCAATCGCTTGTGAGATATCCGCATAAGTGCCGATGTCGAAGTGGGTTGTCCAATTTTCCACGTGGCCTTGCCCGTCACTCTCGAACTCGGATCCACTGACAAGACTGCTCACGAAGGCGACCATCTCTGATTCTTGACCTTCGCGTTGAGAAAGAACCACGACAGCGTCGCCTACGGCTTCCTGTGAGAGTAGAGCTCGTTCGACCTCTGCTAACTCGACCCTGTGGCCACGAATTTTTACTTGCCGGTCAATGCGGCTATGGAATTCAATATGACCGGTCTTGGGCCGATACCTTGCACGATCTCCACTGCGATATGCCCTCACAGATCTTCCATCGAGAGTGATGTTGATGAACCGCTCAGCGTTCAATGAGGAATCATAGTAACCCCGGGCGAGACCATCACCTATGACGACCAATTCTCCCATCACGCCAAGGGACACCAACTGTTGGTCCGAGTCCAGTATCAAAGCGCCTGAATTGGTCACTGTTTGACCAATAGGCACACCGCTGGCAAAGGTCTCATCGTGTTCCAGGTTGTAGATTGTGCTGAGAACAGTGTTCTCTGTAGGACCGTAGGCATTGAAGATGGCTGCCTTTGACAACTTTCGGACTTTGACTGCGTCCCTACCGCTGAATCGATCTCCTGCGACGAAAATAAGATCTAGCTTACTCAATACCCACGGAATAGTGGATATGCATTGTTTGAGCAATGCTGGTGGCAACATAGTCGCAGCAACCTTGTGCTTTGTGAAGACGGCACCAAGAGCTATACAATCAACAGTAGTGAAATAGTCGATACACACGACAGTGCCGCCATTCATCAGTGCTGCATAGACCTCCCACGTAGCGGCGTCGAAGGCGATGTTAGACAGGTGTGCTATTCGAGGATTCCTTGGTAGATGCTGCACAACGTTGCTTTCCCGTACGAGACGGATAATGCTACGATGTTCGACCATGACTCCTTTAGGCTTCCCAGTGGATCCAGATGTGAAGATGACGTATGCTAGAGAGGTAGGCAATGGTGATGGAGCAGCATTGATAACGTCATCTGGTTTATAGGAACATAACGTTTCGCAAATCGGTACCAGCTCGACGGCTTCCAGATCCAATTGAGGTGCTGGCGTACCAGATTCGTGCAAAATCAGCTTATGACCATTGATCTCTCGCAGTATTGCTTCGGTGCGTACGAGTGGTACGTTGACGTCGAGAGGCAGATATGCTAGATTGGCTTTCAGTATGCCCAAAAAAGCTACAATGGCCTCGCATGAGCGAGGAACTAGCACGCCGACCAGTGATTCGGCAGGGAGACGCTTTGATTGCAGCCAAGCAGCTAATTGCGACGACTTGTGATCCAATTCGGAGTAGGTCAGTTGAGATGTCTGATCCAGAACAGCGATACCATCTGGGTTGACTTGGACCTGTTCGCGGAATATATCGATCAAGCTCGACTCTCGTGGATACTTCGTCGTTGGACTATCCAACAATCCCATTGTGCGAAGATCTGACAAGCCGTTAGTGATTGGGATGGTGTCTATGGGCGTATTGGGCTGCTCTATGCCCCGACGAAGGACCTCCTGGAAGACATTGACCATATTCTGTATCGTTGACCGATCGAATAGATCGGTGGCATAGAGTGCACTGCCGACTAATCTATCCCCATCTTGGTACAGATGGATTTCAAGGTCAAATCTGGTTGATGCAGTCACAGGTACTATCTCGCCCTCCAAGCCTTCGAGTTCAATGACGCCCAGGTTCTGTTGCGAATGTAGAGCGAACATCAACTGCACTAGGGGATTTCGTGATGTGTCTCTGGAACCAGGCTGGAGAGCCGAGACAAGTTGCTCGAAGGGAACATCTTGATTCTCGTAGGCAGCAGCTGTGATCGTCTTGACCTGCTGGACTAGTGTTTCGAATGTGCTGACTTGTTCCTCTAGTTGAAGACGCATACATTGGGTATTGACGAAAAAGCCGATCATATTTTCAAGCTCTGAGCGATTACGATTGGCGATGGGTGTGCCAATTGTAGCATCTCGAGTACCTGTGAGACGGTAGTGCGTGGCACGGAATACTGCAAGTAAGACGGCAAAGGAAGTCGTTTGCCGGGATCGGCAGAACTGGCGAAGATCCTGGTAGAGAGAACCCTCAAGCTTGATTTCTACCGCATCTGCTTGGCCGGACAAGACGGATGGCCGAGGTAGATCAATTATAAGTTCTGCCGGAGTACTGTCAGCGAGATGCTCGACCCAGTACTCGAGCTGACGCTGATGTTCGATCTTCTGCTCTTTCTGCCAGACTGCAAAGTCTCGGTACTGTATTGGAAGAGCGCTCAGAAGCGATAGACCGTCCCGGCCTCGAATACCCGCAGCATATAGGTGTGCAAGCTCTCGCCGAAGAACATCTACCGACCAACCGTCGGAAATGATGTGGTGCATGACGAGTGAAAGAACATGTTCGCCATGTTTTAGTCTCATCAACGTAATGCGCCAGCCAGTCTCGGAAGTCAGATCGAATGGTCTGGTTTGCTCAGCCCGTAAGACCTCGTCGAGATCAGACTCCTCTTCGATATCGACGATCTTGAGCTTGGCTGAACATTCCTGTCGAACTATCTGTACACCCACTCCATCGACCTCGTTGAAGACTGTTCTCAGCGGTTCGTGCCGCTTTTCGAGATCTTTTAGCGCCTGTGTAAGAGCTTGTACGTCCAAGAACCCTCGCAGGCGAATGGCGAGTGGTATAATGTACCAAGAAGCTCCAACGTTCATGCTGTCCAGAAACCAGAGACGATTTTGGGCAAAAGACTGCTCCACTTGAAGACTTGAAGCACTACGAGTGATGGGAGCGTGCGGTAAGGACCCTCGACGGATCGTGTCTGCCAGATCAGCTATGATAGGGTGATCGAAAACGTCTTTCACGGATACACGAGCATCAAGGCGGCGAGTGATGCGGGCGGCTAATTTGGTCGCCATGAGAGAATGGCCACCCAGGCTGAAAAAATTGTCGGTCGCACTGACCTGCACGCCGAGTATATCTGTGAGTTCCTCACAGATGGTTAGCTCCATCTCCGTCCTCGGAGCCACACGTTCTATGGTTTCATGTCTAGGCAGCTCGGGTGCAATTTGTGCCAACTTTCGACGATCGACTTTGCCGTTGGCGTTCAAGGGCATCTGGTGTAAAGTCCCGATTCTTGACGGTACCATGTAGGCGGGGAGTTGTGTTTGTAGCCGATTTCTAATCTCTGTTCCAATACGGGTGCCAAGATTGACCTCAGAGCTGGAGATTGGCTTCGCAATGCTAGTGCCAATGCGACCGTCATGAGATATCGTCTGATCAGCGACCGCTATGAACGCAATGATCTCTAACTCTTTGCCATCGGTCGAAGTCATCGTCACAGCAGCGGCGTCACGAACTTCCTCGTGCGCGAGCATGACTTGCTCGATTTCTTGGAGCTCTACTCGGTGACCTCGAATCTTGATCTGCTGGTCCATACGTCCTAGGAACTGCAAATTCGCGTCGTTTGGCCGGTATTTCGCTCGATCTCCTGTTCGATAAGCCCTTTGGACCTTGCCGTCAATAGTGACATTTGTGAAGCGGCCTTCGTTTAGTGCGGGATTGGTATAACCTCTTGCGAGACCATCTCCTGTCAATACAAGCTCACCTGACAGTCCGAAGGGCACGAGCTGTTGATAGATGTCCATAACATACGCACCAGAGTTGCTGACACGGACTCCGATAGGAACGTCTCCGAAAAAACGTTCGTGCTCTTGCACCTCGTAGACAACGCTCAACACTGTATTCTCCGTGGGGCCGTACACATTGAATAGAGGACCTTGAGCGATCGCCCGTGCTTCTACTGCGTCGCGAGGATCTAAACGATCACCTCCGATGTAGATCAGCTTCATACCGTTCAAAGCAGTCGCATTATGGACTAGTATTTGCTTCAGTAAAGCAGGAGATAGAGTCGCAGACTCAATTGCTTCCTCTTTGAAGATCGACCCGAGCAGATAGCTATCGAGCGAGGTGAGGTAGTCGATGCACACGAGCGTGCCTCCATTCAGAATGGCGGAGAAAATTTCCAGGACTGAGGCGTCAAAAGCGATATTGGACAGATGTGCTACAACGGGTGTGGCGGGCAGCTTTTCAACAACGTTACTATCTTTAACCAAGCGCAGTATACTGCGATGCTCCACCATGACACCTTTTGGTGTGCCAGTAGATCCGGAAGTGAACATGACATACGCCAAATTTGTGGCAGAAGGCTGTGAGGTCGTTTCGAGGCTATCCAGTTTGCTGTCGTTGTCGAGGACATCTCTGATGCGCACCTGCTGGATGCCCGACATTGTAAACTCCAGCTCAGATACGCCATCACCTAGAAGGACTAGCCTGCAGTTTCCTGAGATGCTGGATAAAATGTCTTGGGTACGTGCAGCGGGTTGATTGATATCGAGTGGAACGTAGGCGAGATTCGCTTTCATCACCCCAATGAATGTAGTGATGGTTTGACAGGATCGCGGCGCAAGTATCGCGACAAGCGCTTCCATGGGAAGACCTTGCTGCGTCAACCAAATCGCCATCTTATCGGAAAGGCGATCTAGATCAGCATAGGTCAAGCTAGCGCCCGTGTCCTTCACCGCAACCGAATGAGCTCGAGCCGCCACCTGCTCGCGGAACACATCAACTACACTGGAATCTCGGGGATAAGCTGTGCGTTGTATATCGATCAGGTCGATCGCTTCGAGGCTGGTCAGACCGCTAGTAAGAGTCATCATCGCTAGCGGGATCTCGGGCTTTTCGAGGCCCAGGCTTAGTATCTCTTCAAACATGCTCACCATCCCTTGGATAGTCTCATGCTCAAACAAGTCCTTTGAATAGAGGACGTTTCCTACAAGTCTATCACCATGGTGGAAGAAATGGAATTCAATGTCGAACCTCGTGAGCGGCGTTACGGGGATAAATTGACCCTCGACACCCTCTAAGTGAATACGTCCGAGATCACGTTGTGCGTTCAGTGAGAACATGATTTGAACGAGGGGGTTTCTAGATGTGTCTCTTGAGCCAGGGACCAAGGTTGACACCAGTCGCTCGAACGGGACGTCCTGGTTTGATTGAGCCTCCGTTACCACCCGACGGACCTCCTGGACTAGGGTTTGGAATGAGTCGACGTTTGCCATAGGAATTCGTATGCATTGAGTATTTACGAAGAATCCGATAACATTGTCCAACTCTGTCCGGTTTCTGTTGGCGTGAGGCGTTCCAATGGTAGCATCCTCGACACCCGTGATTCTGTAATGGGCGTTGCGGAATGTAGCAAGCAGAACGATAAAGGCAGTCACTTGCTGATCGGAGCAAAAGGACTGTAGGCTGTTGTAGATGTCGCCCTCGATATTGAAAGAAACGTATCCAGCCTGCCCTGAAAGCACCGCCGGACGAGGGAGGTCACTAGGTAGCTCGGCAGGTACGCTATCCGCCAGTTGTCGTTTCCAATACTCTAGCTGCTGTTCTTGTGCTGCGAGTTGCACACTTTGTCGTTGCCAAGTGGCAAAGTCACGATACTGAACCGACAAAGGACTCACTTGCTTCAGGGGGTCTTGGTTATTCAGAACCATTCCATAGAAATCGCTCAGCTCTTTGCAGAGAATGTCAAGTGACCAGCCGTCATGAACAATGTGATGCATGACGATGGACAGTACGTGATCGTCATGTGACAATCGCAGTAACGATACTCTCCACCCTAGTTCGGACGTCAGGTCGAATGCCTTGTTCTGATCAAGCTTTAATAGATCGAGGTGGTTTCCGTGTGGATTTTGTGAGAGGTCAACGACATCAATGTGCTTCCAAGAATGCGGATGGATGATCTGCACATTGACGCCATCCTCTTCTCCGAAAGTGGTTCGTAAAGCTTCATGCCGTTCCTGTATGGCTGATAGTGCTGCAGAGAGAGCAGGAACATTCAATGGACCGCGGAAACGTGTAGCGAATGGGATGTTGTACCAGGTGGTACCGAGGTTGAGTTGGTCGAGGAACCACAGACGGCTCTGAGCGAATGACTGCTCGACTGGACCCATATACTCGGAGGCAATCATCGGACTGAAGGAAGTCCTGCTTTGGCGAATATTGTTTGCCAGGTCAGCAAGCACGGGGTGATCGAAGATATCCTTCACAGTCATGTTTGTTTCAAGCCTTTGACTGATCCTTGAAGCCAGTTTCATAGCCATGAGTGAATGTCCACCAAGCTGGAAGAAGTTGTCAGTCGTACCGACTTCCACAGCAAGCAGCACCTTGTATTCCTCGCATAATGCAGCCTCTACTTCATCTCGCGGAGCAACCCGCAAGGAAGCGGTGTCATCCCATGGCATGGTCTGCGCTATCTTTGCAAGCTCATGGCGATCGAATTTGCCGTTCGCGTTGACTGGCAGGTGCTTCAGTGTAAGAACCCGTGCAGGGACCATGTAAGGTGGGAGCTGAGTTTGGAGCCATCGACGAACTGATGTTCCGTTAGAAGATGTTGCTGATTTGTGTGACGTGATGAAGCAGATGATTTCCGGGTCTTTGTCATTGCCTTCTACTAGCACAGACACTGCCGCGCTTACTTCTCGGTGATGAAGAGCAGCATACTCGATGTCTGACATTTCAACGCGATGGCCACGGATCTTTATCTGTCGATCCATGCGACCAAAGAACTCGAGTAGCCCGTCCTTCGGTCGACAACGCACTCGGTCGCCAGTGCGATACGCTCGCACCCGGGTCCCGTTAAGATTGATATCTATGAATCTGTCTGCATCCATCGAAGCGTCGGTGTATCCACGTGCCAATCCGTCGCCTGTTAGTACCAGCTCTCCGACGACTCCGTTGCCTACAAGGCGCTGGTGGGCGTCCATCACGAAGGCCCCGGAATCATTCACGGCTCGACCAATTGGGACACCGTTCGCAAAAGACTCGTTCTTCTCGACCTTGTAGACTGTACTTTGGACGCCATTCTCTGTTGGCCCGTATGCATTGAAAACACCTTTCGCAGCTATGGCATTTGCTTCTATTGCTTCCTGGCTGTCGAGTCGATCGCCCGAGGAGAATATAATCTCAAGACCTGAAAGTGTCGGACGGCTCGCAGCCAGGCACTCTTTGAGCAAAGCTGGAGGAAACACGGCAGCGTTGATCTTGTCCCGTAGTACTTGTGCTCCAAAAGCCTTGCTGTCGAGGATAGTAAGGTGATCCATACATACTAACCGACCTCCATTTAGAAGTGCTGAGCAGATCTCAAATACAGAAACATCGAATGCGGGATTAGTTAGATGAGCCATAACAAGAGCTTTCGGGAGACTGTCCTGGAAAAGATCCGACTTAACCACCCGAAGAATGCTACGATGCTCTATCATAACACCCTTTGGAATGCCAGTCGATCCAGAGGTGAACATCACGTAGGCAAGGCTTGTTGCGGTCGGGTCAGAGACGGTACCGGGGTCATGTTCCTCCCAAGGATCATCTAGCACGTCCCCAATACATTTCACCTCTACTCCTAAGACTCCGAAATCTGGGTCTGAAGTCCTCGGGCCAACAAGCACGAGCCGCTTCCCTGAAATTGTCGATAAGATAGTCTGCATGCGAGCTGGCGGAAGATTAATATCCAACGGCAGATAGGCCATCCCAGCTTTCAGAATACCGAAGAAAGCGATGATGGCTAGACATGATCGAGGTGAGAATACGCCGACTTTCACCTCCGCTGACAGATCAGGTTGACGAAGGAGCCAGACAGACAGACGGTCTGAGTATTTGTCTAGCTCGTGATAGCTGAGCTGTGAGGTAGAGTCTTGGACTGCTACGGCGTCGGGAGTGCGGGACGCCTGCTCGCGGAAACAATGGACTACGCTGGAGTCGCGAGGATAAGAGGCTTTGACCACGTCAAGCGGTCCCTGGTCCTTTAACTCGACCAATCCATCCGTGAGTGGAAGACTCGATATACGCTCCTTTGGGTTTCTTAAGCCTCGGCGTAGCACCTCTTGGAACACGTTCACCGTGGTCTGTATTGTCTTCTCTTCAAACAGATCTGTGGCGTAGAGCACATTGCCGTCCAGTTTTTCAATGCCTTGCGCGAGGTGGAATTCTATATCGAATCTTGTCATAGGTGTGGGTTGAAGAAGCTCAGCGTTCACGCCTTCCAAGCTAAAGTTGCGTACGTCTTGCTGGCTGTGCAGTGCAAAAAGCACTTGGACTAGTGGATTACGGGACATATCCCTTGAACCTGGCAGTAACGCAGATACGAGACTTTCAAAAGGTACATCCTGATTTTCGGCGGCAGCTGCGGTCACCGCACGTACTTGATGTACCAGGCTTTCAAAGGTCTCGTCCTCGATCTTTAAACGTATGCACTGCGTGTTGACAAAGAAGCCGATAACATCTTCGACTTCAGGGTGGTTGCGATTAGTAGACACTGTTCCGATCGTTGCGTCCTCTACGCCAGTCATGCGGTAATGTGTGGCTCTGAAAGCTGCTAGTAGTACGACATAGGGCGTGACCTGCATGCTCCTACATAGCGCACGCAGACTGTGGTAGGTGTCCCCGGCTACGGACAGAGTGATGACCCCTGCCTGTCCGGCAAGAGATTCTGGCCTTGGATGATCAAGGAAAAATTGGGCTGGAGAGCTATCGCATAGTTGCGTCGTCCAGTACTTTAGCTGATTCGCATGCTCCTGCAGTTGTGGATCTTGCTTCTGCCAGATTGCAAAGTCTCGGTACTGTATAGGCAGCTTTTTGACGCAAGAGAGTGGGTCTTGCCCCTTTACGCCGGCAGAGTAGAATTTCCGCAGCTCCCGCAGTAGTACATCAATAGACCAGCCGTCAGAAATGATATGGTGCATGACCATCGATAGGACATAATCACCTTGACCCAAGCACAGTAGTGATACCCTCCAACCTGGCTCCTGCGATAGATCGAAGGGTCTGGTCTGCTCGTGCTTCAAAGCAGGCTCGAAGCTGTTTCCATCTTGAGCAGAGATATCAATAATTCGAACAGGGGTGGAACGTGCTTCCTGGACGATCTGTACACCTACTCCGTGCCGCTCCTCAAATGTGGTTCGTAGGGTCTCATGGCGTGATTCCAATGTCAGCAATGCTGCATCCAGTGCGTGAATGTTGACGGCTCCTCGTAAGCGTACTGCAAGCGGTAGTATATACCACAGCGAGCCGATATTGAGCTGGCTGAAAAACCAAAGTCGACCTTGTGCGAATGATTGCTCGACTGGTCCGGTCCAATCGGTCATCCGGGGAATAGCCTGGTGGGACGGCAAGCCTTGTGCGATCACTACTGCAAGCTCTGACAGAGTCGGGTGGTCAAAGACATCTTTGACAGCAATGCGAGTCCCTAGTCTCCGGCTCAAGCGAGCTGCGAGCTTTGTTGCCATCAGTGAATGGCCGCCAAGATTGAAAAAGTTGTCGCCCATCCCAACTGGTACTCCCAATACTTCTTCGACCTCGACACACAGAGACACTTCAGTGTTGTTCCGTGGAGCGATACGAACAGCCCTTGCCTTACTCTTCGGCACTATTCGTGCCCTTTCAGATAATGCTTTTCGATCGACCTTGCCGTTGGAGTTCAGCGGCATTTTGTCAAGAATAGTCATGCGCACTGGAATCATGTGAGCTGGTAGCTGGGTTTCCAGTGAATCACGGATTCTGGCCTCTATCTGGCGTTTTCTCTGTTGATGCAGTGGTCGATTCGTCAAACCACCCAAGTCTGAATGTTTGTCAACAGGAAAGTCAACCATTGCCCGTTCGTTTTGGCCTGAAAGTGAAAGCTTGGAAAAGAAGGCGTCAAGTGCACCGTGTTGAGACCGTTGTCGGGCCCAGCTGATCGCCACTTGCCAGCCCGCATCTCGTGCGATCTCGGTAATGTCCGTTACTGAAAGGTATGGACGGCGGTACGCCTTCGATCTTGCCGCGGCGAGCCAATTTGTCCCGATCTGTTTACTTTCATCTGCAGCATCGAGTCCATTTTCTCCCTCCACCGCGAGCGCCTCAATAACGGACCGATCCTCGATCGACTTGCTGTGAGGGATATTCGAAATAGCAACAGTGGTTGAAGCTGATGAGTCTTGTAGAAGTTTCGTGAGAACAGCGCGATTCATTCGGGTCTGCTCAAAGTCCAACCAAGTCTCTGCTCGGTGCACTGAAGTTGACCGATCTTGAGATTGACGTAAATGTATGACTGCTGCGTAGCGGTACGCACTGAGTTCGTTCGCGGTCTGCATCATCTTGGGCAAAATCTCCACATGTGCCACAACGTCGGGTAGCTGGTCACGCAGTGCGATAAACAGTTCCGGGTCGACAAGCAGCTCCTCTTCGCTCTCGTTTAGCTCGGCCATCTTCTGTCGAACGGCCTCTTTGCTTGCTCTGTCTCCTAAGGTACGTATGGCTCTGCTTGCCAAGAAGTCGCGATTCATGGAGTAAGCTCGCAGGTCTCCGAAGAAGAGTTTCTTCACAGTCGGGAGTCGTACCAAGCAGTGAACAACGTCCATGAGATATTCGGGTGAAGGGAAGTATTGGACTACTGAGTTCAAAATCACGACATCGGGCCTTAGTTGTGACAATTTGTCGACGTCTGCGGCAGTGCCGACTTGGACTCGGACTCTGTCTCGCAGTAAAGGATAGGCCTCGACCTTTTCGCTGATATATTTGACTGCTGACGCTGAGGGGTCGAGTCCGATGTAACTTTGCAGTCCAGCACCTAGACCGAAGAGAATCATGCCAGTGCCCGAGCCAATTTCTAGTACATGACCGGCTGGTCCTCCGGCGAGCAATGTCCTCAGAGTATCGTCGAGCCATTCTTGCATCTCGCCCAGGTCGATCTTGCTGCCATCATACATCGAGTTCCAGCCCAAGAAATCGTTGCCAACTCTGGACTCGTCCACATTATCGATGCCTTTGTAGAAGTTGACTTCGAAGTGATCACTCCAAATTTGGACCTGCGTTTTGAATTCGTCCGACATAGGTGTGTCATCGTTCTTGACTGTCGCAAACCCGATGATCTCTGGGTCTTCGTTGTCAGGTACACGCACTACGACAGCAGCGTCTTCGATCCTATCTTGACCAAGAAGGGCGTGTTCTACGTCCGCCAGCTCAATGCGATGCCCACGGATCTTGATCTGACGATCCATTCGACCGAAGAATTCAATCTGACCATCCCTTGGGCGGACTCGTGCACGATCACCCGTGCGATAGGCCCTCGTCGCTTTGCCGTTGATGCTGACATGGACGAAACGGTCAGTATCAAGCTCTGGGTCAGTATAACCTCGAGCAAGGCCATCCCCAGTGACTACCAATTCCCCCATCACCCCGTGCGGAACCAGCTGTTGAGACAAGTCCATGATGTAGGCTCCAGAGTTGTCCACTGTGCGGCCGATAGGCACGCCATTAATAAAGTCATCTTGTTCCTCAACCCTATATATGGTGCTCTGAATTCCAGCCTCCGTGGGTCCATACGCGTTGTAGACTTGCATGGGAAGGAGCTTTCGCGCGGCAATCGCATCGCGGCCATCGAGTCGATCCCCAGCCGAATAGAGGACACGGAGGTCAGAAATCATAGAAGGCGCCAGAGCTAGACACTGTTTCAGGAGTGCAGGAGACAGGATAGCAACGTTTATGCGCTCTCGTTGGAAGACGGACTGCAACGCTCTGCTATCGACAGCCGTGAGGTAGTCAATGCAGATCAATGTTCCGCCATTGAGAAGGACAGCAAATATCTCCCAGGCAGAGATATCGAACGCAATATTGGTCAGGTGTGCCATGCGAGATCCAGGTAGAATCGGATCTTGGATATTGCTATTTTTGACAAGCCGGACTACGGCACGATGCTGGATCATGACGCCTTTCGGTTTCCCCGTCGAGCCTGAGGTGAACATCAAGTAAGACAGATTGGTCGCAGAAGGCAATACAGCGGCATCGATGTTTCCTTGACCCTTGAACGTTAGGACCTCTTGAATCTTAATCATCTCGACGTTTTGATCATGAACGGGTGGCGGAGGCACATCGACGCCAAGTAGCATCATCTTGCGGCCATCGAGTGCCGACAAGACCGCCTCGATACGTGACGGCGGTACTCTGACGTCAAGTGGAAGATAAGGCAGACATGCCTTCATGATACCGAAGAACGCGACCACGGTCTCACAGGAGCGTGGAGCCAAAACACAGATCGGGGTCTCTGGGAGAAATTTTCGAGAACGGAGCCAGCCAGCAACTCGGTCTGATTTCTCGTCTAGCTGAGCATACGTCAATTGTGCCGTCGAGTCTTTGACCGCTATTGTCTCTGCGTGTTGTTTTACTTCATCGCGGAACGCGTCTATGATGCTCCACTCACGCGGGTAGGGTCTTTGTTCGACGGCCACGTGAGTGCGACTAGTAATTTGGGAGTGGTTCATCAAGGGTAGCGTAGCAATCGGTGTTTTCGTCTGCTGCAGGCCTTGGCGCAGAATCTCCAGGAACACATCAACGAAACCCTTAATTGATGTGTGTTCGAAGAGATCTGTAGCAAATAAGGCTTTCCCAGTGATGCGTTCTTCTTCTTGGATAAGGTGAAATTCGACGTCGAAACGAGTCGAGGATCCCGTCGGCATGAATTGAGCTTCTAGGTCTGCCATGTTGAGGTTGCCACTGTTTCGCTGCGAGTGGAGTGCAAAGAGCATCTGCACTAACGGGTTACGGGAGGTGTCGCTAGAACCTGGCAGTAGCGAAGAGACGATGTTTTCAAATGGAGCGTCCTGATTCGCAAACGCAGTAGTCGTCGTCGATCGAACCTGTTGGATCAAGCTTTCGAAACTATCGCCTTCGGCCAACGTGATACGTATACATTGCGTATTAACAAAGAAGCCAATAAGGTGCTCTAGTTCCGGTTGTTCTCGATTTGCCACTGGTGTACCTACAGTCGCATCCTGGACGCCTGTCATGCGGTAGTGCGCAGCGCGAAAGGCAGCAAGCAAGATCATGTTCGCCGTTACTTGGTGACTTGAGCCGAATGCCTTCATTCGCTGATAAAGGTGGCTGTCTATGTCAACAGACACGCTATCGGCATGTCCTGAGAGGATGACCGGCCGTTGAAAGTCGCTCAGCAGCTGTGCTGGAACACTTTCATGTAGCTGCTTTGTCCAGTATTCGAGCTGTCGCTTGTGTTCCACCAGCTGTTCTGGCTGTTTCTGCCAGGTAGCAAAGTCCCTGTATTGGATGGGGAGAGGTGCCAGCTGTGCGATTTGACCTCGTACTGCTGAGGTGTACAGGGAACTCAGCTCCTGACTAAGGACGTCAACGGACCACCCGTCTGAGATGATATGATGCATGACAATAGATAGGATGTGATGATCCTTGTCCATGCGAATCAGGGATACTCTCCATGCCGGTTTGGAGCTCAAGTCAAAGGCCTTAGTTTGCTCTTCACGTAGGATGGACTCGTAATCGTCAATCGACGTATCCTTCAGTTCAAGATTCACTGGCTGGCTTGGTCCGACAATCTGCACGCCGACGCCGTCTACTTCTTCGAACATGGTGCGAAGGATTTCATGGCGCTGCTCAAGGCTTTGTATAGCAGCGACCAGAGCGTCGATCTGAAGATGCCCACGGAGAGTGATCGCAAGAGGCATGATATACCAGACAGCGCCGACATTGAGCTGTTCCAGAAACCATAACCGTCCTTGAGCAAAAGACTGTTCAACCGGCCCACTATAGGAAGTTGCTGGTATTGCTCGATAGGAAGTGGTATCGCGCTGTATTGTACCTGCAAGATCCGCAAGCACAGGATGATCAAATATATCTTTGACGGCGATGGACGCGTTCAATCGACGACTCAATCGAGCGGCGAGCCTTGTGGCCATCAAAGAATGGCCACCAAGAACAAAGAAGTTGTCATTAACTCCAACTTCAATTCCGCCCAGAACATCTGCAAACTCTATGCAAAGAGTTTCTTCCAGTTCGTTACGTGGCTTGACCTTTGTCAGGACCCTGCCACTTCTGGGCACCGCGTGTGCCCTTCTTGTGAGTTCTTGCCGATCGACTTTGCCGTTGGCGTTCACGGGCATCTGGTCGAGTATGGAGAGTCGAGATGGGATCATGAATAGCGGCAAACGTGCCCTGAGTCTGTCCCACAGGCCTGTTCTAACTTGTGAAGCAAGATCTGATTCCATCTCTTGTCGGTATTCAGGAGTCTCATTGTTGAATGGGCCGCTGTCAGCAACCTCTGTTCTGCGAATCGTGACGAAACCGACCATCTCAAGCTCATCGTTTTCTTTCGTCCTGATGCTGACCACGGCGGTATCATTTACAGCTTCATGCCCTAAAATGACGTGTTCGACTTCTGCTAGTTCGATACGATGACCCCGAATCTTGATTTGCCGATCCATGCGGCCAAGAAACTCGATTTGAGCATCTGTACATCGATAACGAGCACGATCGCCTGTGCGGTAGGCTCTGACTTGCTGACCTGCGACTGTAATCCAGATGAAGCGGTTGAAATCCAAGGCTCGATCGGTGTAACCACGTGCTAAACCGTCTCCAGTCACCACGAGTTCTCCAATGACGCCCAAAGGGACAAGTTGTTGTCTTGTGTCCATGATGTAGACCCCAGAGTTACTAATGGCCTGGCCAATTGGAACACTATTGACGGACTCGTGTTCTTTGTCATTGACCTCGTATATGGTACTGACGATGCCGTTTTCGGAAGGACCGTAGGTGTTATAGATACTTGCTTGAGTGAGCCTGCGTACTTGAATAACATCGTGGGGGTCCAACCGATCGCCACCAAGGTACAAGACCCGCAACGGTCTGAAGATCTCTGGCGAGTGGATGAGGAACTGTTTGAGCAAGGCTGGTGGCATCGTTGTTGTGGTGACTTGTTCACCGCTGAACATCGATGCAAGAGCCTTGCTATCTATCGAAGTGAGGTAGTCGATACATATCAATGTACCGCCATTGAGCAAGGTCATGAAGATCTCCCCGAGCGATGCGTCGAACGCCAGGTTAGCCATATGCGTCGAGACTAGCTGCTTTGGAAGACGGTGGACTATATTGCTCTGCTTTGCGAGGCGGACAATGCTACGATGCTCGCCCATCACTCCTTTCGGTATACCTGTGGATCCCGATGTAAAGACAACATAAGCTAGACTTGTGGGAGACGGCTCCTGAAATTTACGACCAGGAGTTACTGGCTTTGGTATGGCATCGCTGAGTGGCATGACTTCCACATCGAGGGTAGAAAGGGTCGGGATAGCCACATCATCTCCAAGGAGAATTAGTGCCCGGCCATTGATGGATGATAGTATCGCCACGAGACGGTCAGGGGGAATATTCACATCGATCGGAAGGTAAGCCAGATTTGCCTTAAGGATGCCAAGCAGGGCTACCACTGCTTGACAGGACCGCTGTGCCATTACTGCGACTAGTGACTCAGGTGCAAGGTTCTGCTGGTGAAGCCATTCGGCAAGCTCGTCCGATTTTTGATCGAGAAGGGAATAGGTCAAATGCAGTGACTGCTCTTTGACAGCGATTGCGTCCGGATACAGCTTCGCTTGTTCCCTGAAAACTGTTACAATACTCGAGTCTCGGGGATAGTCGGTCTTCTGAATGTGAAGTAGACCGCGAGCTTCCAACGGCGCAGTCTGATCCATTAATGGCAATACTGCAAGCGGCACCTCACGTGGCTGGCCCAGACCCTGACACAGTACTTCCTGGAAGAGATCGACAAGACCTTGTAACGTCTCGTGCTCGAACAAATCAGTCGAGTACAGAACGAGACCAGACAGACCATGTTGCTCCTGAAATAGATGGAATTCCACATCGGCGCGGGTGGTATACGTCATTGGCAAGGTCTCGCATTGCAGCCCTTGAAGCTGTAACGTGGCCAGATCTTGCTGAGAGTGCACTGCAAAAGTAAGTTGAACCAGAGGGTTGCGTGATGTATCCCTCGAACCTGGGAGCAGGGCAGAAACTAATCGCTCGAAAGGTACATCTTGGTTAGCGAAGGCCGCAGTTGCAGTGTCTCGAGTAATTCGGACCAAGTCTTCTAGAGTGTCCGTCTCCTTGACCGGCAGCCTCATACATTGTGTATTCACAAACAGACCGATCATGTTCTCGAGCTCGGGTCTGTTACGTCCCGCGCTAGGCGTACCAATCATGACATCTTCCACGCCACTTAGACGGTAGTGCGTGGCACGGAATATGGCTAGAAGTAGCACGAAAGGCGTTACTTGGTGTAGCTTGCAGAATGCCTGAGCGTCGTCGTACACGGAGCCCTCAATAGCAAATTTGACCGAGCCAGCACGTCCAGATAACATCGGTGGTCTGACTTTGTCGCACATTAGCTCGGCTGGGGAGCTGTCGGTGAGTTGGCCAGTCCAGTATTCTAGTTGACGTTGATGTTCTGCAATCTGTTCTTGCTGGGTTTGCCACACAGCATAGTCACGATACTGAATAGGCAGCGGCTCTATCTGGGAGAGAGGGTCATCTCCATGTAAAGCTATGACGTAGAATCGACCTAGATCCTGTCGTAAAACATCGAGTGACCACCCGTCATATATCGTGTGATGCATGACTATCGAGAGGATGTAACTCCGCTCACCAAGGTGAAAAAGAGAGACTCGCCAACCGGATTCATTGGCAAGGTTGAAGGGTCTTGTTTGCTCTATCTGAAGACGTCGCTGCAGTTCATCCTCGCTAGATACGTCGATCATCCTGAGTGGAGTTGATTGGTATGAGTGGATGACTTGCATACCGACCCCATCAAAGTCCTTTAAAGTGGTCCTCAGCGTCTCGTGACGACGCTCCAGGGCGGAGAGTGCAGCTGAGAGAGCGGCTACATTGAGACTCCCACGGCTTATACGAACGGCAAAGGGGATCACATATCCCAATGTTTCATGGTTCAATTGATCAAGGAACCATAAGCGAGCCTGAGCGAACGACTGGACCACTGGATCAGTGTACGGCATATGTGGAATGGGCCTGTGCTGATTGGAATCTTGCTGGATCAGAGTGGCGAGGTCTACAATCAACGGATGATCGAAGACATCCTTGACAGACACACGTGTATCTAGTCGACGGCTGATTCGGGCAGCAAATTTGGTCGCCATCAACGAGTGTCCTCCAAGATGGAAAAAATTGTCCGCGATGCCCACTTCAAGACCAAGCACTGCCGAGAACTCATCGCAAATCGCCCGTTCAAGCTCATTACGTGGCGGGATATGTTCAGGCGATGCCTTGCTCTTTGGCACAATCTGGGCTCGTCTGGTCAGCTGGGCACGATCAACCTTAGCATTAGCATTGTGAGGTAGTCTGTCTAGAATGACAAAGCGCGTAGGGATCATATAGGGGGGCAAGCGAGCGGATAGTTGCTCTTGGATCTGCGCCTCGACCCGGCGCTTCTGAAGTCCTTGGAGAGGCTGATTGGTGAAGCAGCGATGATGCCGGCCCTGATGATCGGTAGGAAAGCGGAAGAGCACGCGAGACCTGTTGTTGGTTCCTAGCTTGTGGAACACCACATCCAATGCACCATGCTGAGTGTGCTGGCGAGCCCAGCTGAGCTCCACACGCCAGCCAATACCATGGCCTAGGCCTACAAGGTCACTTGCCGACATGGCATTCGATGTTTCGATACTGTTCTTGATATTCGAGAGCCAATCTGACGTATCATGGGTTTCGTCATCAAGCGATGCGACAATCAATCGCTCGCTGATGGTTTTGCTATAGGGTATGTTACTCACAGCGACAAATTTGTCGTTTGATTTCTGTAGGAGTTTTGTCAGATCACCGCCGTTCATATTCGATTGCATGTAATCTGTCCATGCGTCCTCTTCGACAGAATGTACCATTGCTGTGTTCTCACCCCCAATGTGCAGCACTGCAGCATAACGATACGAGCTTAGCTCATTGGTAGCTTCCATGATTTTGGGCAAAATCTCGACGTGATCAATCACTCCGGAGAGACGGCCCGTCAGCTCGGTGAAGAAAGCCGGATCAACAAGTAGTTCTTCTTCGCGCTCTTCCAATTCCATCATCTTTTGCTGGACAGTCTTCTTCGATGCTCTTTTCCCTAGAGCACGTAGTGCACATGAAGCCAGAAAGTGACGACTGATGGCGTACGAGCGAATATCCCCAAGAAAGATACGTTTAACACCAGGCAGGTGAGCCACAATGTTGATGACTTCAAGTAGATAGTCTGGTGTGGGAAAGTACTGTGCAACTGAATTGATGACGACCAAGCTCGTATCCATGTCCGCAATGTTGACTGTGTCCATGGCTGTACCTTGATGAACCACGGCCTTGCCGTTGAGCATAGAATCTGACTGAATTGCTTCGTTCACGAATTTGACAGCCGATTTCGAAGGATCAAATCCAACGTACTTCTGCAGCTGCTCTCCAAGATTGAAAAGAATCATACCGGTTCCAGTCCCTATTTCTAGCACCTTGAGCGATGTAGCGTCATCTATAACGGCCGTGATCGTGTCTTGGAGCCACTCCTCCATCTCGTTTTCTGGAATGGTAGCGCCGTCGTACATGGAGGTCCAGCCCATGAAATCTTTACCGAGGCGAGAGCGAGCAATCAGGTCGATATCGGCATAAGTAGTCAGATCGAAGTGATTTTCCCAGCCTTGAACCTGATCAATGGCTTCGTCGAGCTGTAGGGAGAGATTGTCGCCATCCAATTCAACGAAGGCAACCATCTCAAGCTCTTCATCGACCTGAGACTTCGTGACCACAATGGCTGTATCCCGAACATCGTCCCTTTCGATTAGAGCGTGCTCTACTTCTGCTAGCTCGATTCGGTGCCCTCGAATCTTGATCTGTCGATCTATTCGTCCGAAGAACTCAATTTGACCATCTTTTGGCCTACAGCGGACACGATCTCCGGTCCGATAGGCCCTGACTGAAGCCATGCCATCTAGACTTACATTGATGAATCTGTCCTGATCGAGCGTTGAATCGACATAACCTCGGGCGAGTCCATCACCAGTCACCACGAGCTCTCCAATTACTCCAATGGGCACCAATTGCTGTTTTGCATCCATCACGTATGCGCCGGAATTGGTGACAGCTCTTCCGATGGGGACCCCTGCTGTGAAAGTGTCGTTTTCCTGAACTTGATAGATTGTACTCAGGCAGGTGTTCTCGGTTGGACCGTATGCATTACATACAGCGCCACGGACGATTCGCTGTGCCGCGAGAGCATCCCCATTGCTGAAACGGTCCCCGGCAGCGTACAGGAGGTCCAAAGAGCTCAACGCAGTTGGTATGGTCGTTAGACATTCTTTCAGAAGCGCGGGCGACATCATCGTCGCTGTAATCTTTTCCTTAGTGAAAGTCGCACCCAGGGATCGACTATCGAGCGTGGTAAGATAATCTATGCAGATCAATGTTCCACCGTTCAACAACGCGGCGTATATCTCGAATACGCTTGCATCAAAAGCAATATTCGACAAGTGTGCTATACGAGAAGTCGAAGCTGACAGTTTCTCAACGACATTGCCCTGCTTGACCAGGCGGAGAACACTACGGTGTTCGACCATAACACCTTTCGGCCTTCCGGTTGACCCTGATGTGAACATGACATATGCAAGACTTGAGGCAGATGGTCGTACAATTGCTCCAGCCTTGCTCGAACGATTGTCATCTGGGATCTCGGAGATAGGAACCATTGTGGAGTCGGCGAGCTGGAGTTGGGGGACGGGTATGTCATCGCCCAGAAGAACCAGTTTCTGACCTTTGATTGCAGATAAAATCTCCTTAAGTCTTGCGTTTGGCACGTTAATGTCAAGTGGTAAATACGCTAGGTTTGCCTTTAGGACGCCGAGGTATGCAACAATGGTCTGGCAAGATCGTGGTGCGTATATCCCGATCAAGGTCTCAGGAGCTAGGTCTCGCTGTCTCAACCACGCGGCGACCGCGTCAGACTTCGAATCCAGTTTCGAATAGGTAAGCTGCGAGAGGGCATCTTTTACCGCAAGCTCCTCTGGAGAAATCATCACCTGCTCGTAAAAAGCATCGACAATGCTGGACTCTCGAGGATAAAGTGCACTTGGCACATGCATGACGTCGAGCGCTGCCTGATCGACCACAAACGGAAGCGTGCCTAGTGGTATGCTTGGGTTGTGTAATGCACAATCGAGGATCTCATGGAAGACATGCAACAAGCCTTCGACCGTTTTACTTTCGAATAGTTCGGCCGCAAATAGCATATAACCCTTCAGTCCACTCGCTTCCTGGAAAAGATGGAATTCAATGTCAAATCTCGTCGGTGTGGCTACTGGGACAGTCTCGCCATGTAAGCCCTCGAGTTCAATGTTGCCCAGATCTCGTTGACCGTGAAGGGCGAACATAAGCTGTACTAGTGGATTGCGGGAGGTGTCTCGGCCTGGCACAAGCGTAGAAACTATCCGCTCGAAAGGTACGTCTTGGTGCATAAAGGCTGTTGTGACAGTGGTACGCACCTGGTCTATCAGCTTCTCAAGAGAATCGTCTTCGGATATCTTAATGCGCATGCACTGCGTATTGACGAAGAACCCAATCATAGGTTCCAATTCCAGCCGGTTTCGGTTGGCGATAGGGGTACCTATGGTGGCGTCTTCCATACCCGACAGACGCCAATGGCATATCCGGAAGATGGTGAGGAGGAATATGAATGGAGTGACTTGATAGTCCTTGCAGAAAATGCGGACCTTGTCATATATGGCTCCTTCGATGCTCACTGGAATTCTTCCGGCTCTTCCAGATAGTATCGTGGGTCTTGGCCGATCACAGATAAATTCGGCGGGGGAACTAGCGGCGAGCTGCTGGGACCAATACTGTAATTGACGCCCATGTTCTATGATCTGGTCTTGCTGCCTTTGCCATACGGCAAAATCGCGATATCTAATTGGCAGTGGTTTGAACGATGGATCTCGCGCATGCAAGTGTGCTGCGTAGAATTCGGCCAACTCCTGTCGTAAGACGTCCACAGACCATCCATCCGAAATGATATGATGCATAACGATGGATAGTATATGATCATCTTTGCCTAGGCAGAGGAGGGTCGCCCGCCAGGGAGGCTCTCTCGATAAATCGAACGGCGAAGTTTGTTGCTGCAATAAGATTTCGTCATAGCTGCTGGTGTTGTCCTGCGACTGGTCCAGAACTTTCAGTACCCGGTGACGACTATCCTGTACAATTTGGACGCCTTCACCATCTATGTCCTCGAAGATCGTTCTCAGTGTCTCGTGCCGTTGTTCTAAGGCCTGTAGCGCGGCTTCCAGATAGGCAATATTGAGTATTCCTCGTAAACGCATGGCGATCGGGATCATGTACCAGGAAGCACCGATATTCAGCTTATCCAAAAACCAAAGACGACCTTGCGCGAACGATTGGATCACGGCATGAGAATGTTCCGCTCGGGGTATGGTTGTTTTTTGTAGATGATCCTGTTGGGTGTTGGCGACAAGAACGGCAAAGGTAGGGTTTTTGAAGAGGTCAGTAGTATTGAGCATCAGGCCCAGGGATCTGGCCATATTAACGACCTTGATAGCTATGATGGAGTCTCCACCTAGATCGAAGAAGTTCGCTTGAGAGATGTCGCTGTTGGGATCAATGCCGAGACTTCGAGCCCACAATTGTCGTAGAACATCTTGTGGTGTGTTCGCCGAACGAGCCTCGTCGTTCCAGTCTCCATCAATGCCTTCCGTGGTGTCTGAGATCAGCGAGCTAGCGATTGCTCGTAGTGTCTTTCGGTCCGTCTTTCCGGTGGTTGTTGTGATGAGCTTTTCCATGCGAATGTAGTAGGCAGGAATGCAATATTGAGGTACCCGACTTTTCAGGTCTCTCCTGATAAAGTGCGTTGCACTCTCACCTAACAAGGAAGGCTTTGCGCCCGGGTCGATACGAAGCGATGCCGTTCCGTCTGATGATCGTCCTATCAAGAATGCGGCCAGTACCTTCCCTCCAGGCGAACTAGAACGGTCGACGGCTTCGACAATAGGTACGACTGACTCAGGTAGAATGTGCCGCAGATGTGTCTCGACGTCGCCGAGCTCAACCCTTTGACCTCGGATCTTGACCTGGGAGTCTTTACGTCCTAGATTCCTGACGGTGCCATCATCGTTGTAACATACAAGATCACCAGTCCTGTAAAAGTTGATGAAGCTGGGCGGCTGCTTCGTCGGATACCAAGCGGGAGTCTTGGTTATAAACGGCAACCGATGATCGGCAATGGTCGAAACGTAACCACGAGCGATACCCGGGCTTTCCACGACGAGTTCACCTACGCAGCCGATTGGTGCGAGTTGATCAACATCCGAAGTGTCGACAATCCAGAAACGGGCTCCGACTGCCCATCCAAGATTGCTCAGGTCATGGGTATCAGGTTTGATCTCTACAGCGCTGCAAACAGTAGAGCTTTCACTCTGACCGTAGATTGAGATAAGTCGTACATGTGCCGCCCATGCGTCTCTCATGGCTGGTAACATGGGTTCTCCGCCCAGCACCACGGTGCGAAGTCCTCGAACGGTTTCGGGCTTGATGGTACCTACGAACGACGGCGTGAACAAAGCCCAGTTGCTCTCACTGCGTTGGATGAAGTTGGGTAGGTCGTTAATCCGGTCATGCTCAGAAGGAACACAAATGCAGCCACCATGCATGAGAGTGACCAAGACTTCCAGTAAGCAGGCGCCGAAAGCGTGAGAAGCGAATTGAAGTGCGCGTGTGTTGCTATCGACTGCCATGCGTGGTGCGAACTCGGAGGCACAAGATACAAACCCCCTATGCTCAATCATGCTGCCTTTGGGAGTTCCGGTGCTACCGGATGTGAAGATGACATAAGCCACGTCTTGTGGCCTTGCGACAGGAGTATATGCGCGGTTTGTGGTTAGGGAATGAACAGCTTCATCGTCAATCGGGATGCATTCCGAGACAACATCTTTCATAATGTTGTATGGGGTCTTTGAACACAAAGCAAATTTGGCCGAAACCTGACGACAAATCTTCGCGATCCTTGCAGGGGGAGTAGAAGGGTCAATTAGACAAAAAGCGTGACCAGCTTTGAGTACGGCCATCATGGTTGTGGCAGTATACTTTGACTTTTCGAAGATCAAAGGAATAGTTTGTCCCGGGTTCATTTGTAAGGATTGAATGTGGCCCGCGATGCTTGATGAAAGGCGGTCCAATTGAGCATATGTCAGATTGCCATCCCACGCAAGCACTGCGTCCTTATCCGGAGAGCGAGAGGCATTTTCAGACACAACATCGTGAATGCAAAGTTGCTTTGTTGGTGGCGAGGCAGTATTCCAGCCCTGAACCTCGATGACGTCTTCCGGAACCATGAAATCGAGATCTTGTATCAGTTTCTTTGTCGTGCTACCTCGGAAGTGGACGACCATATATCCTAGTTGCCTAAGAAAGCGATCCATTTGCCCCCCAGGTATGCTGTTCTGATCGTAGCGTGCATGCAAATCTGCAGATGTGTCGCCCATATGGCACTCGATGAACAGCGCTGGATCGTCGGCCAGATACATTTGCGTCTCGGCTCGACTTGGAGAGTCCTTGCGAACGACCGACAGAACGGTCTGAAAATCGCATCCAGTCTCGCTGATACGGCGAACATCGTCCAAGTGAAAGGGGCCAAATCTACGGATCGCCTCCGCGTGAGCAGTGGTCGCCACCAACACATCTGATACGAGGTTATCGGGACCGCAGAATACCCGGAATGGTGCAATGGTAGAGTTCGAGCTGTTGGTAACGGGACTGCTGCCATTGATCTGATGGGCTGATTCCGGAACGATCCCGAAGAGTGCCTCCGTGGCATCCGTGTAGCGAGCGAGCAGGACAGCGAGTGCTGCACGACAAACGGTGGCGTCTGTCAGACGAGTAGAAATGGGTGCATCGAAAGAAATGCTTTGCACAGTTTGTGAAAAAAGTTTTGAGGCATGTGTCGTGGATGGTGAAGTCGGGAACAATGGGGCAGTAGCACCATCCAGATGCTTTTTCCAATATGAAGCAGCACTTTCTGTTTCATGCGGAGACGTAGGTCCATCGGGGACATGTTTGTACTTGGGTGAGTCCAACATGGCGTCCATACCGTCGAATATCCAGTATGGTCGAACCTTTAGTTCCAAGAGTGTATGGCGGGTTGATCTGGCACTGCAGCACGCCCGTAAGTCTTCTCTGCTTGTAGTAAAGGTACTGAATCTGCGGCTGTAGTTGGTTTGGAGTCGAGCTGAACCAGTGTACCAGAGTGGATGTGGTGCAATATGTTAACAAGCTCAAGGGGAACCATGCATGCCACCTCGTGGGCCGAACAGCCCTCGGCACCGTAATCTCTCGGCTTTCGGGGTCCATCCGACTGGGTGGTGCCTGTATTACTAAGGTTGTGGGTGTGCGTGGCTGAGAGGTATGTTTGCGTCCATTACTAAGGTAGCTACTCGAGGTAAAACCCGACGCCTGATTAAACTATGTCTTGGCAAAGTCTGACATATTCGAGCTGACAGTGATTGGTCTAAAGCCAACTCAAACGCGGCGCTGATTCAACGACAGTCCCCAAAGTCATCAATAAGCAACCAGATAGCACAAACTGCCTACATTACTGTCCGCTGACCTTGACCCGAAAAGGCCCCGATAGCCCCTGATCTCGGATGATAGGTAATCCGCAAAAATCATCCCGACGCCTCAGGCAATGCGCTGGAATGAACGGTCTCGACCGGCCACACCTCCCAGCTGTCTATCGACTAGAGAATGGTCAACTGTCGATCTTTACTCGGCATAATGGTTTTGTTGATACCTCCATAACACTTTTCGCTTCCGTCAGGATACGTGTGGCATCGACCTTGCTGGGAACCTCGCAAGCAAAGCAGAGTCCTACCACACGGTCCACCTCAATCATTTCGCCGTAGAATGTGACTGCGGGGTGATCCACTATCTGTTCGCGATCCCTGACTTGATTCTTGATAGCCTTTAGATTGGCGAGCAGAACGCTGCGAGCTGTGCTCAGCGAACAGACACGACGCTCTGTGTGGGATCTGATGGACCTACAATTCATATGCAGGTTGTGTCGAGATAGCATGTCCACTTCTGGCCGCGCATAATCGACGAGACCATGGAAGGGTAGTCCGCCCGTGTAGAAACAGTGCCTCCCTAGGACGCAGTCGTGAGAGCATCTGAAATATGGATTGCTCAAGTCTAGGTCAGCAGTAGATCTTGGCAGGGTGGCTCCTCTATCGACCACGCCACAGGAGTCCACAGTCCCTATATATATGACGCAGAGTAATATTATGACTCAGCCTAGCTTATCTGCGACCCCAAAGTCGCACGGTCGATCGCCAGCTTTGATCACATCCATCTCTCCACCTTGGTTCGCAATCAGCATGGCCACCCTTGGAGGTCCTTTGCGTCGCTTTGCTAGCACTTTACAGACGGCAGCACACAAAGCAGAAAAGCGAGAGTGGCTTGTAATATTGCCGGACAACCATGGTGTGGTCCGTATCTGACTGGATCATGCTCAGGATCAATGCTGAAATGTTGGCAGCTTGACCGAAGAATCGCAATTCGACCTCGACATTCGCCCAACTTTGTGAAACTACACAAAGACGGCTGGGTCACATGGGCAGGGCCCATGTTCGAATCTGTCTGCGACAAGACACACTCGAGGCGGCCATTTCGAGGGTCGATCATGGTCGTCAATGAGTCCAGCCGGGACAATATCCTGAAAGTCCTCTCGGACGACGTTTACGTCAAAGAGAAGATATGGAATTTGCAACAATCCAGAATTATTCATTTCCAGACATATAAACGGACGCAAATTTGACGGCCGTGTAGCGATTACGTTGGCTACTCGGGAACGGGTTCATTAATGCTTTATGGTCCTTGTGAAACTCAAGAATAAATACATTTTCTCATGCTCTTGTGCACATTTGCTGCCTCAAAACACATCTGAAATTCTGGCTGCTCTCATCTATAGCAAACAACAGCATTGCCATATCGACCCCTGCGGGTATACATACTTGTACAGTAGTTTGCATGACACAGTATTCGAAATACTCTATTCTGTCTAGAGGCTTGCCATGACCGAGCTATCTACGGTAGCGCCCGTCGGCCCGCCGCCCGCACCGCCCGCGCCGCATTACTACAATAATCAATGTCAGGCATAAGCCAAAAAGTTGAGTGGGTAGTCAGCCCAGAACCTCATCGCTTACCTGACAAGATCCGGTCTTCATGTTGTTGTTTGCGGCTCGAGTGGACCCCTAGCACTATCGAGCGTTGCAACGCCATGCTTGCTGCTCGGAGATCAGAGCAGTCCGGAGGTACACGACGGATCACCATTGTTTGGAACCGCTCTGAGCTGCTTCCACGATTCCATCAAGCCAAAGCACACAAGGATTAACATATCAAAATGCTACGATATGCCCCCCTCTGCATCAATAGATCTAGACCACACGTGCGATCAAGTCCCCCGTCGCTTCGGCAGCCTCGATTGATTCGCTCTTTGCACAAGATTGTCGTCCTCGACGGCTGGTTCACAGCATATCCCCGCTTCAACTTCGACTATCGCATCGAATTGCACCACTCAACTCGTCCTGATCAACTATCCTCTCGTCTGAATGATGCCACAATTGCCATCGCCACGACGACACGTATCACCCGCCATGGTCTACTCGCCGCAGAACAGCTCCAGCTTGTGTCGCTGAACGGGACGGGTACAGATTCTGTCGATATACCTGCGTTACGAGAGCTAGGCATTGCATTGTGTAACCTACCGAGCCAGGCGACCGAGTCGGTAGCGGAGCATGCGATCGCGCAGTATTATGCCCTCAGAAGGAGTCTGATGGGCTTACACAAGCTCGCCATCGAGGGTCAGGCTTGGCCGGGCTACAACGGGGTACAAGCCCGCTTGCAACCTTTTGGCAGTCCGCCCCGGAACACAGACGAGGAGACAATGGTCATTATAGGGTACGGAGCTTTGGGTATGCTTGCTGACCCACCAACCCGGAACTACTGAGCTAATTGACTCCGCACAGGCAGAAGAATCGAAACGCTCGGTCTGTCTCTAGGCATGCGCGTCCTCATCGCCGAGCGCAAGGGCGCCCTCCAGGTCCGTCCCGGCCGTGTGCACTTCCAGCAATGTCTAAAGCAAGGCACCGTATTCATGTTAGCAGCACCTTTGACCACCGAGACCTGGGAGATGGTCGGTGTCCACGAATTCGCAGCCATGGATCCAACATCCATCCTCATCAACGTTGGCCGAGGCCGTGTCGTGGACGAGTCGGCTCTCGTAAAAGCACTTCGGCAGGGCCAGATCGCAGGCGCAGCTACAGATGTGTTTAAAGAAGAGCCAGCTACCAGAACCAATTCCCTGTTGTTGGATCCCTCGATCCCGAATCTACTACTCAGTCCTCATGTAGCGTGGTATACTAGACGCACGATAGACAATACGTACAACGCCCAAAAGGCAAATCTTGATGGGTTTGTGTCGGGCAACATGATTAATGTCGTCGTGCCACCGGGAAAGAGGAGACAGGGTATGGTGGTCGGCGGCAGCAAGCAAGCCGTTGAAGAAGGCTATGAGGATGATGTGAGTGTTTCAAAGGTATAGGCCAACAAGACCAGCGGTATCGCGGAATGAAGATTATGCAAATATCGATAGATTTTATCTCATCACCAACATTGTTGAACCTATAGACCCTGATTCTAGTCGATCAAAACTACACTTGAAGCCTCGGGAGCCTAAGCCCTTCGTACTAGGCCCTAGAATCCCTCATCGAAACTCGGGTTCAGTAGATCTCTCAGTCATCTAACAAACATGTCACGCCGCTTGGCCTCATTGTTCATTCCGAAACCCTTTTCATACGTGCATCGCCGGCTCTACAATACTACACAAGCATCATTCCGCACCACTATCGAGCGTCTGCGCCAAACACATACCATCATACCTCCCTCCCAGCCGCCGAAGTTCCTCATGCGTCCCTTGCTCCACGACCCTACCGTCCTCAAGGACAAAGATCCGATCCGCATGCCTGACCGTACTCAACCTGTGCGCAATCGCTACTGTCGTCCGACCTGTTGAAGCGTCATCAAGCGTCTTCTGCACCTCCCTCTCGCTCGAAGTGTCGAGCGCACTCGTCGCTTCGTCAAGCAGTAAGATTTGCGGCTTTCTAATGAGCGCCCGAGCCATCGCTATACGCTGCCTCTGACCGCCGGAGAATTGTAAGCCTTTGGAACCGCAGCGGGTGGCTAGACCTTCTGGTAGAGAGGTGATCAGATCTAGTATGTTCGTTTGTTGGCAAGCTTTCAGTATTTCCTCGTCTGGAGGGTCGGTCTCTAGTCCGAGACAGATGTTTTGTCGTAATGAACCTTCTAAAAGCGTCGGCTCCTGTTGCACGAGTGACATGGTTGCTCGACAAAGTCGCAACGACAAAGTTTTGATGTTGTTGTCATCCAACTTGATGGCCCCGGTCGTAGGATCGTACAGACGCTCAAGAAGGGAGACGAGCGTGCTTTTCCCGCAACCCGAGGGTCCTACAAAAGCCACGTGGGATCCCGGTAGTATCTTCAAGAAATGTCAGCTTGCCGTAGACCATACGGGAGTGATCGGGGGATACCTCTATATCGAAGTCTTTAAGCACACGGACCGATCGTCGTTGTTCGTATGTGAAGTTGACTTCTTCAGCGCTGATGACGCAATTGTCACCTGGCCCATCTTGCTCATGAGCAACATCATCCTTTACCAAAGGCTCCAACAATCTCAGCTTAAGCATGTAATTAACCGCAGACCGTGCTGCTGTCAGGGTCATGGAGTAGCCAAAGATCTGTCCCGCAGCCTGGCCACCGAAGAAGACGGCCAGGAAGCACACGAAGAATTGTGTGACGTGGTACTCTCCGCTCGCAAGTAGATCAGCACCGTACCAGAACCCAAGAGCCAGCAGAAGAAGGTCAAGAGATTGCGAGAGGGCTAGGCCGAATATAGTCCACGCCGAGGATCGTATGGTTATCTTTGCGATATCGTCAAGCATAGCACCATAAGCGTCGAGTACTTGTGTTTCCATGGTCATTGAGGCCACTGTCCGTATATTTGTCACTGCCTCATGTGCCAATGCTGCACTCGCTGCAAACTTTTCGCTATTCTTCTTCTCCAGGTCTCGTTCAAACCTGAATCTTGCGTAGCCACATCCGATAAGAATCGGCATTCCGGTAGAGACAATGATCAGACCAAGCTTCCATCCGTAGGCTATGGCGAGTGTGCTAGAAGCGACAATATTGAACAACAGCATCAGAATCAAGAACATGGTGAGCGACATCATATCTTGAAGGGCAGCGGGAACGGAGGTGAGCTTAGAAACAAGAGCTCCAGAGGAGTTTTCGGGCTCGTCAAAAAAGTGAAGATCTTGACCGAGGAGAAGCTTGAAGATCTCCGATCTGTAGCGTTCAGTGGATGTCTGAGAGATCTGACGCTCAAGGTCAGCAGAGAGACCGACGACGTTGACGGTTGCTACCTACCAGATTACTGACATATCCGAGAACAAAATATGCCGCCGCATTGGCAAGAGCCACCACGAAGAGCATTATGGCAAAGAAGTTGGCCCGGCGCTCACCTTCATCAACGGGTAAAGTGAATACCCCGATCAGCTGCGCAAAAAGTAGCGACTGGGCAGGAAAAGCACCACCAGCGACAACAGATGCAGGAATAGCTAATGCGAACAGTCCGTACAGCTCGTTTTGCTCTTTCAGCAGAATCCTTAGACAGGAAAGAAGAGATTTGTCGGTGTAGAGGCTGGGTACATCGGCTGTGTCGACTGATTCTTCGGCATCGCCGTGGACTCGAGCAGGGCGATGACTGTCTTTTTCGATCTGCTTCTCGATGTCACTGTCATATCTGACGCCTCCCAGATCCTGAGCGCGGACAAGCGCAGCATACTGTCCGGCTTTTTGTAGCAACGTTGCGTGAGTTCCCTGCTCTACGATTCTCCCCTTTGACATTACAGCAATGCTGTCAGCGTGCCTGATGGTGGCGAGTTTGTGAGCAATAACAAGAGTAGTCTTGTTCTCCGACACCTTTCTCAAAGCTTCCTGTACAATGAGTTCCGCCTTAGGATCTGTAAGATTGTCAATGTTGTCCTGGGTGAGACGACGAGGGAACGGTACCTAGAGCACTAGTCGCTTCATCGAGGAGTAGAACCTTTGGATCTGAAATGATACTGCGTGCAATGGCAATCCTCTGCTTCTGACCACCGCTGAACATAGAGGCTCCTTCACCTACTTGAGTATTATACTTGTCTGGCAAAGCCTCGATAAACTCATCTGCATTGCTAGACCTGCAAGCTTCTTTGACAAGACGGATCTGCTCTTCTTCAGGCAGATTCCGCTGTTCTGCTACGAAGCCTTTCGCTACGTTCTCAAACACCGAACCTCTGAATAGGACTGACTCTTGTTGCACCAGACGTATATTGCTTCTTAGCCACTTTGTATTATACGATTCCAAGGGCTTGTCATCGAGGAAGACTTGACCAGACTGAGCAACGTACCACTGCTCTAGGAGAGCGACTAGTGTCGATTTGCCACAGCCGCTGGCACCTACTATGGCGGTGGTCTTTCCCGCCGGAATCGACAAGTCACATGCTCGAAGCACTTGCAAGGTCGACCGAGCCGGGTAAGCAAAATCGACTTGCCGAAAGGTAATGTTGCCAGCACATCGACTGGGCTCTAGACCATGTATAGATAGTGGGTCGAGTTTAGACTGTCTGGACATGAGTTCAAACAGCTCAGTAGCTGCCGTAGAGGCATTGACGACGGGTTCCAGATGTGGTAACACTTGTAGCATACCTGAAGCACCTATCGTGACCAGGAGAACAACCGAAAGTATGGTGCCCGCACCTTCGATTTCACCTCTCTTGTAGAACTGGAATCCCTGCCAGAATGCAAGTGCTGTCCCAGCAAGGGGAAAGAGCTGTTGCAAACAAGCAATGATGCCGGAGTTTGGAGATTTTCTGTTGCCTTGGACGCGTGCAGCAGCAAGGAAGTCGTTGTACTGCTCGAGCATTTTCTCTTGAGCCCAGAAGGCAAAGACCGTTCTTATGGATCCGAGTGACTCTTGAGCTAATACGCTGGCGCCAGAGTGGATCTTGGCGATGCGAGCCTCCTGCTTGCTGGCAAAAGCTACGCCGATACCCAGACTGATCAAGCTAGCAGGGACAACGCAAGCGGTGATGAGTGTCAATTTCCATGTAATTGTAAAGGCGGTCACGAAAGCTGCGATGAACATGGCTAGAGCCTGCGCAATGGAAGCCAACCTGTCTGCGATACCTTGATTGATGCGATCGCCGCTTGTAGTCACTTGTGATGCGACCGACACATTCCTCTCTCCATCAAAGTACCACACCTCTTGACGGAGTGTACATTCCAAGAGACGCTTACGAATCGCCCGAGTGATGCGCAAGGCGGCGAACGAGACGCTAAGGTTGGCAACATAGCTCAGAGTGAGTCGACCGATGAAGAGATACACAAGTAAGAGGACCTGAGCATTCACCTCGCTACGGAAAGAATCCGAGCTCGTACTCTGAGTAAATGTAGTCGTAAATTCGCCGAAGAGTACAGCCATCAATGGGAGAGCAACTCCAGAGCCAATAGCAGCAGCAAAACCGACGATATAGAGGGCAATATCGAGACGGTCGCAGAATGTGAATATGCGCTGGTCATCAGGTCAGCGTGTGCGCCAGTGCAAGTGGGAGCTTGACAAACAAAATAATTGCCCAGTCCTTGCGGCCGCTTGGTTTTGTCTTCATCGTGACTGGCTTCAAGGTTTGACTGATCAGATCTGCCATCGGACAGCGGTTCCTCTGGCAATTGCGTCACGTCTTCTGCATCCCTGGAAATTGCCAGTCTGCCGCCTGGTGATCCATGACCTTGTTGTCGGATATCCACAAGCTCAAGGTCGGTGCCATTGTGATTCTCCATATCTGTTCAGCGTCGATATGCAGTATCTGACGGGCTGAAGAGACTCACTGCCTCGCACTGGAAGTCGGGCACCGGGCTGAGTTAAGTGGAGGGGAAGGGTCTGTGCACTGTGCCGCGCGAGTAGGCCGCAATCTGTCCTCCCAGGAGGCACGCGGTCTTGCCCCTTGCAAATTACTCATCAGATCTTTGCGGCTTGTATATAACTAAAGATGAACGACTTTTGCATTCGTTGGAGAATCAAAGCATTTGTGCTGATGGAGAGGTGCGAGTCAAAGTGTCGGAGCGCTGTGGTCACGAAGCACAATCGACACACTACTTCAACTTGGAATTGAGTGATATCATATATGGGCTTTTATGCTTCCCTCAAGTGACTTAGGAAGCCGTACACGATACGGTCGTCTACACGTGTTGAATCATTCCATCGTATCAAAATGCCGGTCTCCGTCTCAACTATCCTCTACTCGCGTGATTTTTCTTCTTCGAACTCTGATTGTAGCTTTGCCATCTGGAACAGCAACACTCGCAAACGGCTTGTCCTTGGGTCGCTCCTTCAGTTTTTCGATATCGTAGTTAATCAAGAGGTGACCGAGTAGCATCTTCATTTCCTGGCCCGCAAAGAATCTACCAGGACATGCGTGTTTGCCCAAACCAAACGATAAAAATTGGTCCGAGACGTTGGTCATACCATGACGCTTGGATAGAGGTCCTTGGGAGTTTGCGAATCGAAAGGGATCGTAATGTCCAGGGTTATCTATGCCGGCAAACTCGGGATCGCGCATTGCGTACCCAACGGCAATTGTCACTCTCGTGCCTCGGGGCAAGTAGGTGCCGTCCGGTGTAATCAACCCTCCTTCTTGTACAACCTCTCGAGCGCCCGTACGATTGTCCAAAGGATTGAAGCGTAGAGTTTCGCGAAAGACTGAGTCTGCTTTGACCAAGTCACGAATGGCTATGGGTTCGGCTGCCAGTTTGGGAAACACATCCAAGCTTTCTTGACGCAGCTCTTCGATGAGGCACGCTGCTTCCGGATGAGACAGAAGATCGAATAGAGTGTTTGTCATATTCGAAGCCACGGTCGAGAGCGCTGTCAAGGTTGTCAGCTTATGGTCTCGATGACCATTCTAGGGACGTACCAAATAGATTGAAGATGATGACTTTGCCGGCCAGCAGACGGAGTTCCTGATCACTTAGCCGCTTCTTTGATGCGGCTGCGGATAATGTCCAATGCAGTGCTGTGAAAGTGTCTTGTTCTTGGTTCGCCAGTGAAGTCCTGACGACGTAGCGACTCAGCCACCAGCCGAGCAAGTTGACAGGGGTAGCGATGATTGGTCCAAGGAGTGGTCGAAACCATTTGGGTAAAAAGTAAATGGCCGCAATGGTAATGGCAAGCGTCGAGAGGTATGTCCGCAGCACCGACTGATATATTCTATCTCGACATAATTGCGGCCCGACAAAGACGTGATTAGCACATCTGGTGGAAATTGCAAGCATGGCATCGTTCAGGCAGACATCCGACCACTCGTCTGTCGACGAGCCAAACGCCTCATCGACAGCTGCACGTACTTCGTCAAAGACCTGTGCCTGAAGACGGTTGAGGTTTCTTGTCAGGTCGTGCCTGAGCACTGTGAAATCGAGCATAGACTTGATGCTGGGTCCGGGCGAGGTGTATTTCAAGCACATAACATCCGCGAGCACGGCTTCCGAGCTGAGAACCTCGTCTGGTTGACTGAAGAGCCATGGGATCTGGTGAGGGGGGCAAATGACTTGAGGACCGAACAGTATGCTAGGAAGCACAAATGGTTTGCCTTGTTTGCTCCACTGGATACTTATTACTTGATAGTCTAGGGGCTCTAGTAGGTGTCCTCACCTTATCATAACCTTCCCTTAACGGACGCTCCCCTGCGGACAGCTCTCGTAGCCTCGCGCGGAATATGGCTAGAACTTCCTTCTTTCGGTTCGTCCATGGAATGCTTGTGGGGATATTACCAGAGTGATTCAGATAGAACAAGGTGGCACAAACGATTGCACCAGAGGTCATCAGCGTCGAGACGATGGCAGTCAACCAATACATTGCAGTTGGAGATGGTGGTAGTTGACCATGGTCAACACGGCCGTAGTTGTAGAGCACCTCGGGAACGATATCAACGTCTTGGTCCCACAGGGTGTATGCGTATCGTGCGCCTTACCAGGATCAGTCACATCGGATCAGCTGCGCATTCGAGTCCGCTGAAAGTGCCAAGTGTGCCTCGTTGGGGTAAGCCGTCATGGCAGACCGCGAAGTGGGCCCGCGTCTGACACTCGCTTCTTCGGCACTCGCGGTCCATGTACCTGGTGGTCTTGCAGTAGTCATAGTGTAAGCAGTGCCGCGGGTTGGTTGAGCATGGTGGGACGTCATCGGCTTGGAAAGCGCAGAAAGACATTACTCATATCCTCTTACTTTTTACAAATGGCTTACTAAAACGGTCAGCGTCAGTAGAAAGCTTCACGAGTTGCCTTACCACAAGGGAAACGCGACCGCTTCCCATCTCCTGGGACTCGTACCTTTTCGGTAAACTGGACGGGTGGACCTCTAGCATCTCTATGATTTAATGTTTCTTGACGTTGAAGCCACGATGCCCGGTTTCTACCGTGGGTTTTTTCACGTGATGTTTGGTAAACATACTGACCGCGATTTATCGCTCAACTACACTGGTCCCTACAATACTATAGACTATTTCATTCGATTAACATGACATGCTGCTACGTAAGATATACATCGCCCTCATGGCTCGCACAGCGCTGGGGGGCCAGAGATGGTGTGACTCGACTACTGCTTTTCGCGAATTCGTTGCATAATCTCATGCCCTCGTCCCATTGCCTACTAAGCCGGTAGATTCTGGAAGTCGTCTGCCCCACCACGACGCTGCGCCAATGTTGTCCTAACGAAGCGAGTGCAGTAGGAATTGTGGAAACACCACTGTGCGATAACGATGTCTTCCCTTCGTCTCCTTATATCCCTCCCCATCCCGTCAAGTGTATCTATATGCAACAAAAGATCGATGGGGTGTCTGTCTGACAACGAATGCGCTTAGGTCATTCCGTAACCCGTGAGTCGCCGACAAGATATGATACGCTTGGTCCAAGATCATCGGGATCTGTTCGAAAACCCAGCGTCTAGAAGTGAAGATTACAGAAGACACAGAGATGCAGAAATGCTCGCTGTACCAGAAGAAAGAAAACGCCATGCTGTGTATGAATTTTTGATGCGAACGAAGGATGAGAAGTGAAAGAAAGATCGATAATCAAGTTTCGGTGTACTCTCCATCAGAATGGCTGGCAAGAGTGTCTCCATCCCAAGTCGAGACGGTCTCGGTAGGACTGCTCCCACCGCCTAATGACGGAATCCTGCTCGATGAAGCCACAGAGGAAGAAGAGCCAATGTTCCTGTCGTCGCTGTCGAGGTGATTAAAGTCGTCATCCTCGGCCAAATCATAGATGTACCCGTTCACCCCGACGTCCTGCCCGCACTCGACGTAATCATAGTCCCACCTGAACATCTTTCCGGGCTGCGGACGTGGCAGGAACCTAGATTTGGCGGCGAAGAAAATGGCGGCGGAGAGAATACTACCACCGGCGAGATCGACGGCGTAATGGTGAGAAAGGTACATGGTAGCCCACCAGAGCCAGAGGGTGTAAAAGATGAACAGCGGACGTAATCTGGGGAAGAGATGGCTAAGAAACAGAGCTTCCATGGTAGCGCAGCCTGAATGCAACGAAGGAAACGCTCCAAAGACGACGGGAGATGCGGTAAAAGCAGAGGTGTAGAACTGAATGCCGAAAAGCTCGTCGATCGCTCGGAGACCAGCGGGCGATCCTTTCACAGAGTAACTAGCCGGGGCGAGACCGTACTGATTCTCGTACCAGGGTGGAGAGCAAGGAAAGCATAATTGTATGATGACTCCGATCAGATTCATGTACCCGAATGCTCCTGCAAATACCGGGGTGCTGCCGGGAGGAGCGAACAAGAATATGAGGGCGGAACAGACGAATGGTGCGCCAATGTGAGTGATGCCGTAAGGGAGCCAGGCAAGGACGTCGAGAGCGATAGCTTTGTGAGCGGAGAGGATGTTGCTCAGATTAGCGCCGTAAAGGATGTTTTCAAGCGCGGGCAGGACGCTAACCCATATCGGAGGACGGTACTCGCTAGATATGAATCCAAGGGCGAGATCAGCTTGGGGATGCGGTAGGGAGAAAAGGAGCGGAGACTTACTTGCAGGCAAGGAAGAAGACGAGCCAGGCCGCGATAGGTAAGAAGGGAAGGAAGAATTGTTGTGTTATAGGCAGGATCAAAAAGATCATTAACAGTGTCGCAACGGTAAACTTGACCAGAGGTCCAGGCTCTTGTATTATGCATACAGAGAAGACCCCCACCGCTGCCAACAGCAGATACTGCGCGTCATAGAATGACCAGTGATGCGTGCGGAGAGACTTGAGGGTGTCGGCAGGGTTGAAAGAGAGTTGGAGGGAGGTGATGGAGGATGTGGGTGTCTGCCTGCTGCGTAATCGGGATCGAGTTGAGCGGAACTTGCGCCAAAGACGTTGAGGTACAAGGGTCCGTATGGACGCCCAGGGTATGGGAAATTTGGGGCGAGTGAAGAAGCGCTGGGTGGTGTCGTCGCGTGCGGGGACGGAGAAGTATTGCAGTCTCATGGTGGGATGATGTGTGTGAGAATGTGTTTACCTGGCGGCGGATCGGTCGAGGATGGTTGGGAAGATGAAGCCGACGAGACTGAGCTATCACACTGGACGTGGCCCAGCCGACCACACGGAGCGGCCCGGCCCACCGGTCGGCGTCGGGCCGAGCTGTCCCGACTATGCTAGCCTTGCGCGAGCTTGGACCTTAGTCGGCCCGACTTAGTAATGTGGGAGCAGACAAAAATGATGAACATGTTTCCACGTTGCCTACGATATGTCTTCGGGGGCCATTTGATTAGTCAAATACCAGATACCTTGGTATCTGGTTGCTGACCACACTGCTTGGGCGAGGTGATGATAGAGAAATGCTATCTGATGTCAGGTAACAACACGGACTTCAAGCAGGCGTCGGATTTGGTGCAATTTCTGTTCATCGGGGGGATGGGCTAGTACGGCAGTACTGTGAAGACAGGGGCTTTCGGGTGCTGTACCGACGAGCAAGAATAGGATCGAGGCAAAGGGGAAGTGCCGTAGAGGCAGTGTTTATGCGACGGTTTCGGCGGTGGATCTATAAGTACAGTACCACTGCTTGTTGCTATACCCGTGTAGTAATGCGCTGCTCCAAACGACGAAGCTGGGACGGCAGATATGGTATTCGATCAAGGAGACAGGCGACGATGGGTAGGGGTCAGGTTGGAAGTGGGCGAGGAAGGACTGAGAGGTTGAAAGACCGGGTATGATACCAGAGTATGTAGTATGGAGTAAAGAATAATGGGGGAACTGGATAGACTAGAGAGTTCAGACAATCCAAAGTACGAATTAATGGCATTCTGATTGGCCGATAGTATCAACCTTCCATATTCGAGTCATCCATGTTGTCTGAATCAGAGCCCCATAGTGCATCTGCACAGATCTGGTCGGGCTGGAAGATGGCCGGCTCGAGGGTCTTGTTGCAACAATCGCCTATCGGGACCCACATGACGTGTCTGCCTATACCCCATCCAAGCTCCAACTCAGGCGAGTTTCCAGGTCCGTCGTCCCATGGAACCGGTGGTGATTGAGATTCTAGGCGCCCGCCGGATCCTGACAAACCTGAGCGGGTTGTCATCCTACGAGCCTACGAGGAAGGAAAGGGAGTCAGTTACACTTACTGTCATCGACAAACTCTTGCCTTCTGCCTATAGCTTTTGCATCGTCTAGCAATTCGTGGAGCTAGCGCACGACCCTACGTCTCTCGAAGACCTTAGAGTCCTCGAAACATGTCGAGAGCTGGATATGACGAGGTACCGGGGCGGAGGGTATGCACACAGTCCGAAGCAATGCTCTTGGTGCGATATACAAGATTTCCCAGTACAAAGTGACATCGTTTATGTGCACAGTTGGTACTGGACATACTGTGCGTATAGTACAGCTGTACGTACAGGGCTGTACTGTACTGTAATTAATTAGTCCTCCTATTTACAAGACTGCTTCAAATATCTGAACCCTGCTGTTAAAGCTCGTGGCTGCCCCCCAAGTCATACCACCGTTAGGCAATGGATCTCACTTGTCTATGACTCGCACCTTGACCTTGTCAAAGAAAAGCTCCGTGTTCCGCAGAGTATGATACATATCTCTTATGATCTTTGGACATCGAGGAACCTTAAGGCCTTGTTTGGAGTCAACTGCCACTTCACAGACGAGTTTGGTAACTTAGAAACTTTCCTACTCGCTCTTCCAAAGCAGCTTGGAGTCCACTCTGGAGCCAATGCTGCCGACAACGTCAATCAGGTTATAAAGCAATTCGGACTCGGAGATCCCATTGGCTACTTTGTTTCTGACAATGTTGGCAACAAGGATACCTGTGCCGCCGCTCTGGCTTCTGAATTCGGTTTTTCTGCTAAGCAGCGACGGCTCCGCTGCGCTGGCCACATCTTCAATCTTGTTGCTCGTGCTATCCTCTGGTGTACGGATCCAGATGGTTTCCAACATGAGCTATGGAATGTTCCAACACAGGAGGAGGACTCACTCGCTTGGAGGAAGAAAGGTCCTATTGGCAAGGTCCGGAACACTATCATTTGGATTAGGTCATCATCACAACGCAACGATACCTTTAAGCAGGTTCAGCAGGACCACCATGGAGTATTCTGGCAGGTTATACCAGCTACGGAAAAGCTACTTGGGCACTTGAAAAAGCTGAAGATTGAGTACTCGATTCCCGAGCCAGAGCAAGGCTACTACTCTGAGGTGTCTCGGAAGGTGACACGGCCTCAGCTTCAGAATTAACAGACGAATGGGTTAGATGCACCTGCACGTCCTCAACGGTGCCGGAGGAAGACCCAGAGAGCTCTCATCAACGCATTAGAGAGGCAACCAGGGTTACCATTGCTGCAGCCAGAGATACAACCAGAGATGCAACGAGAGGTCCCCATGAATATCGTCCCGTTACATCCGGATGGCGATAAGCCAGAGCTGTCTTACGAGTATCGTATGCTCTGTATTGGCGTCAACCTTGATTGGCAAAAGCTCAACGACTATTGTACACTCTCAGATGAATCTCCAGTATACGCCGCTGCTGTTGTTCTCCATCCAGGCCTTACCTGGAAGTGGTTACGGAAGGCATGGAAGACCCGGCCAGACTGGATTAGTGCAGCGGAGACACGCATAAGGTCTTTCTAGATCAATCAATACTCTCGTATGCCAGTGTCATTAGAAGATCAAGAGTCTGCGCGGGTTGATGGGCCCTGGATGGAGGAGGATCTGAGTGACTTTAGCGATGAGGACACCTCATCGAATAATGATGAATACTCAAGATGGTGTTGCGAAGGCCGCTTATCAAATGAATACCGTCCTCTTGAGTTCTGGTCGACAGCTCGAATGGAGCAGAAGTACCCCCGACTAGCTAAAATGGCTAGAGACCTCTTTTCGGTACCAGCAATGTCTGATGAACCAGAGCGTACTTTCTCGTCATGTGGCAACATGATCACGCCTCAGAGGAAGCGTCTGTCTGCAGAGGAAATTGGCGAGGCTCAATGTGTGAAGAGTTGAATTAAGCAAGGAATCACTACAAACCTCGAGGCAACCTTTGAGCGTGTCGCTTCTGTTCCTATGCCTATATGAACACAAGACATCGATTGATTGACTGAACTAAATACTCACTTCCTCCATCTTGACCAGTGTATGTACCTTCCAGATAGGAAGCCTTGGCACTGTACGTACAGCTGTATAATACAGTATAGCAGACTGTACGTACAGGTAGCTGTACTGTACTCTTCTGAGCCAGAAGTACAGTACAATATGTCCAGCTCCGTCTCTGTCTACAGAAACCTTCACACCTCCGCACCTATGTTAACCTCGCGTAGAACAAGCTTATTCAGTACTACCAGTACTCCGACTGTACCTCGCTTTATCGCGTAGCAACTGTACTCAATCCCAATCTCAAACTACACTGGTTTTACGACCATTGGCAGGAGGACCGCCCCGATTAGATTGACGAGGTGAAAGCAAAGATGGCATTCATATTCGCCTTATACTGCACATGCGTTATTCCTACAGAGGTAGAACAACCACAACGCACACGGGAGCTCTTACGCTTTGAACTGTTCACATAGGTCAAGAAGAAACAACAGGTTGCAAATGAACTAGAGCGTTATCTCGCGGCTGATCTCTCTATCGATGTCACCGACCTTCTCGCGTGGTAGAAGGCTTATCGAGGTAGCTATCCGATTCTTTCACGCCTCGCATTCGACATCCATGCAATACCAGCAATGTCTGCTGAATGCGAACGCCCCTTCTCTGCAGCCGGTCGTATCCTTAATGAACGAAGAGCTCGAACAGACCATGACTTTGCAGAGGCAGTCCAATGTTTGAAACGTTAGTTGCTGCAAGGTGTTATCAATTTACTGTTGCCAAAGAAAGGAACAAATCCTCATCCGATAGATATATAGCCTTCAAATTGACCAGATACACCAAATCAAATCACCTCAAGACTCAAACAAACAAAGTAACGCCTCTACAAGAGGCAAACAGATCAAATACGATCGACATATTTGCTTTGCTTATTTGCTAACTTCACTAAATCTAATCGTTGACTGTACTCCAGGCAAGGTTGAGTATACGCGAGATCTCGGCGCGTGATTTACCATTATGTGACGCTTGAATAATTCTACCGTGTAGATATGGTAATAACTCAGTATCTGGCTGTCTGCTGCTAGAGTCTAGCTGCAAAGGAATAGGTGATTGTGGCATAATTAATGGTTGTTGTTATGAAGAAGGTATCGCGTTAAGAATCAACAGACGCGTTCTCGGCAAAATCACGGAGACTTTGTCGGGCGACTGTACGGTTGATGGTAAGGTAGGTGTGAAGGACTTGATAATTAACTGCGTACTTGGTAATAATTAGCCATTGTGCCTCCTTAAAGTGATGACACAACCAACCAACACTTCACCAATTGCGAGCCAATCTCAGGGGCAAAGTGCCATGCGATATGCAATCATTGTCAAGATGTGAACAAGAGGGTGGACCGGAAGTCTCTTATTCGAAAGAAGGCACACCTAGTGCACTGCCAGCAATATTAGATGTGGCTTGAGACGCAAAGTGTTGATCCAGTCCCTATCAACTCGAATGGCAAGCGGCCTACTTATTGGGGAAGTAGGATGATTGAGGAGAAGCGACAGCGGATGGCGGCAATGGCAGTTTGTGCTGGCAACCTCTCTTTCAACACCTCTGACCAGGCATATAATCCACATATGCTTGAGTACATGCAGGAGCTGGATAGCAATGCAAAAAGCATAGAGAGGCATGTTATCGCAAGCTTGGTTGGCGAGTGCAAAGAGAGAGTCAAAGTCGATGTAATGAAGGTGCTGGATGATGAGGCAATGCTCAACTTCACTACTGATGGATTAGAGTCTCGAAACAAGGATAGGGTGATCAACTTCTCTGTAAATACTAGCGATGGCCAGTCCTTTTTTGTTGCGAATGAGCCGACAGGGGATAGAACTCAGAGCACGCATTATCTAATCAAGATGTTTATAGCGATTGCAAGAGAGGTCACAGATGGACATCTAGAAAGAGTGAACAGCATTGCAACTGACACCTGTGGACCGATGAGAGCTTTTCATAGAGAACTCCTTGAACCACCTGAGTTTAAGGACCTCTTTGTGTGCCTCTGCGATTCGCATGGCCTTCAATTGTTAGTGAAAGACGTCCTTGAGTGTCATGGAAGTGAGGATGGCAAGCCAATTCATTTCTACAAGGACGTATTAGCTGACTGTCAGTTCCTTCCTAATTTTGACACTCACCAAAGAATCAGGCTCTTGTTCGAGAGATGATTGCAAGACTGCCGCTTGAGAAGAGGAAATTGCGCGCCTTTGCAATTGCTGTGATCACTTGCCAGGGCAGCCAGTACGCCGTGATTAATGCGCTTGTTGAGAATCGATGGGCTTTTCAGAGAGCTGAGCCTAGAACAAAAGATGATCAGAGAGCATGCTGTTCGATCCTCATTAATCAGTGGCGGAAGAAGGTTGAGCTGTTACATGACTTCCTCAAGGTAAACAACTGTTCGCTTAGTAATCTGTACGCTCACACCTTTTTTGTCACCTTACAGGTTGTTCAAGACGCTCAAGTACGGTCTGAAGGCGATAGATCAACCGTTGGCAAGGTGGTTATTCGCTGGGACGATATGGAGGAAGCTCTCCAAGAGCAGAGTGCCTCTCGTCAATTATCTGACTTGAACAATTTAAGACGAAAACTCCAATGGCGCCTTCGGAAGCAAATCACACCTATCGATTGGGCTGTACGAGCTCTTGATCCAGCCTATCCAAATAGATTAGTTGACTCCAAGAGAGAAGATCAACAAGCCGTCATCCAATCTATCAAGAATCACGTACCTCCGGATCAACTTGCTCAGGCGCTTGAAGACCTTGTTAAATTCAGACATCAACAAGGCGCATGTAAGGAGAACAGACACCGTCCTTTGGAGTCTTCAACACAATCCAGCTGCCTTCTAAACTATCGCGGATAGCTACGCACCAGCTCTTGCAAAGCTTGGTAGACGCCTTTGGACATGTCCAGCTAGTTCAGTACCTTCAGAGCGCGCCTCCTCTGCAATGAACTATGTTCCGAATCGATTTCGGATTCGTCTTTCAACTCAATGGACCAGGGATCTAACCTATGTCTATTTGAACACTCGAAATCTTCGCCGTAGTACTATCCTTCAAACCATTCAGAAAGCACAACTCAAGCTTCGCGAGGAACGGCTCCACACTCAATTAAAAGAGAAGACGAAGCAGAGACTTTATGAGCTTGGCTTTGCGATTTAGAGGTCTCTCTGGAGCGCTTCTGATGATGAGATATATGAGCTTGAGGCAGAGGTGTTTATCTATGAGAATGAACAGCTCTTCAAAGAAGACTCTCCGTGTGATGAACCATCCACTCAATTTCAGTACGCTCAGGAGGTCTCACCACTACGAGGTGTTTATCACATCACCTCAAAGTCAACTACACATCACCTCAAAGTCAACTACACAAAGCTCTCGAAGCATCACCTTACAGCCATTAGAACAAAGTTCTCAAGGCACCGATCAGGGACAGAACAAGGAGAACGAATGGCCAGAAACACAGCCTACACAGATGCTTTGAGCCTATATAAACTCACGTACTCACACATCTTTGTGACTTGAAATGTCTTTTTTTATCACCACCTCAATCACCATCTCAATCACTAAGAATAAAAGAGTTTGATAGTACGCCTGCCAAGCCGCTATACCGCTTATAATGATGGACGGTTAGTAACCGCGAATGATCTACGTGATCTTTGCGACTATCCGGCGAATAACGTTATTCGCAGAAAGTGGTTACTCATCAACCCCAACCGTATCCCCCACAAACACTATTGACAACTGTATCGAGGTTTCGAGACGCCGGAACTTCCGTTACAAACGCCATTCAACCATTGAAGTTACGACAAAAGCTCTATGGGCGTCAACATATGGTGTTTGTAGCTTTTCGTCTCTATCCCCATCTGCTGTGCCGGTCTAAACCCTGGACCCTCGCTCAGGTGTATTTCTGAGCACCGTTCCAGCAGATCAACGAGAGCCCGACATAGCAATCGTGGAATCCAAGCGATAGCCTTGCACGTACGGTTCAGACACGAGGCAAGACTCGAGGTCTCGTGATTTCCGCTTTGTGAGTAGCCTCAAGACTTTTGCCGTGTGACTACGTTTCCTCTCGTCCTTATCATCGAGTCGAAGTGGGAAATACCACTTTGTCCACACGTTTCCATGGCAAGGTCGCGTTTCGAATGAGACCGGATGAAAGTGTAGGTATAGGTCGCAGTAGTAGCACGAAGGCTTACTGCAGCCTATGTAGTTGTCACCGTCAACAAAATGGAAGTTGTTTAGATGGAGGTGCTCAGCCATCAGCACCTCTGCATGTATTGGAGGCGTAAGCAATGCAATATTATTATATTTTGCATAAATTCCTCCGAGATCGATGTGGGGCCACATGACCTCTCTGAGCCCGGCATATTCGTCTTGGCCCCGGCGCCAACTCTTTCATCACAAAGACACTAATAACATTGCCTCCTAATGACAAGGTGGAGATAGGAGGACGCGATGTACTTGTAAGGATTGAGATAGGCCTGCAGTCAGCTCCTACGATCAGTCGCTTCGATCAGCCACTCCGATTGGCTCCTGTAATCAGCTCATACAGTCAGCTACTGTAGCAAGCTCCCGTGGCCAGCTCCTGCAGCTAGCTTCTCTGATTTACTCCTGCCGGCGGTGGATTGTTCTGAATAGATGCGTCTTTTACTTCGCGCACGCATTGGTGTACAACAAGTGGCTAGATGTGCACAGAGATGCAGCGACGAGCACACAATTCCAATATATAGTGCAAATCCGCCAGGAAATCGATCGCGTGAGCAAACTCAGGGTCATGCAATTAGGGACCGAACTCGACCTTCAGCCACAAACGGTGACTCGCTCAGAGCAACTCCTTCTGAAAATGGAACATCACACATATCTTTGGCTCCACTTAGCTATCGGAGACGTTCGTGTCGCATACCGTCATAGTCTCAAGGAAGACGAAGAGACTATACCATCCCTTCCCCCCTCGGTAGAAGACGCAAACGAAAAGATGCCAGCTCGAGTACTACACGGTCAACAGCTTAGAGTAAGGACCTTTTTTTGGATTATAGTAGGAGCACGTCGTTCGCTGATCGTAGCAGAGATGGCCGTTGCCCTAACCGCTGCTGGTTCTAGGCAGAGTGAAGTGTTCCGGTCAACACAAATCTCTATGGCCCATTTCAAGAGCCTCAGACAAGGAAGTGGATTGTTCGTGTTCATTAACCACTTTGAGATATACCTTGTTCACCAGACAGCACGCGAATTCCTAACGATATTATACGGATACTACTCGACAGAGATGCTTTTATCAGCGTCCACCGGGCCAATTCACCACTCGATTAGCTTCCGAACATGGACCCTCACATCTGACCTGCATTATCGTCCCGACCAAAACAAAGAGTCTCGATGACTGCGAGTGCAACTTCGGAGCGTGCCTCCGGGTTGGAAGCCCCGCTTTTGGCCAACAACGATGTTGCGAGCGCCCAGAGGTTTGGGAGCTGGAATGCGAGTCAGTCATACAAGACACTTCGTCTATCGATGCTTGCCCATACTCGCTAGCATATGCGATAGACTGAGGGAGAGATGGTACTCACACTGTTCTGCACCTCCAATCTTGGCTGTGGACTTTTCTGAGATCTCGCACGACTCATGATCGTCGCAGGTGGCGCTTGCATAGGTGGCTCCGAGCACTGCACCATGAATGAGTCCACCTCGGACACCAAAACGTCTTCCGCCCCTAACGTCATCTGCTCCTGAAAGCCGCGTCGTTCCCACTCGCTCCAATCCTTGGAAGAACGATGCAAGGTACTCATCAGCAGTGGTAGGCGACGATTGCGACTCAAGCGTTGATCGTGACAAAGTGGTGAAGCGCTGTCGAATTTAGCTGTGTAATATTGTACGACAGCTTCGTCAAAGTTACTGAAGCCAACCGCAATGGCCCGCTCAGTCACTTCGCTAATACGCTCTTCGATCGATGCAATCGTCTCTGAAGGCACTTGGATCCGCTCCTCATCCGAATACGGATTTCTGTGGCTGTTTGGGTTTCGATCTATATTACCGTTCACCGAATGACCCATCTGAGTACAAGTCGGTTTTGGGAACGAGGCATTTGCTTGGTACGACTCCGCTTGGGACATGATGGGAAGTGGAGGGATATGCGCCTCATGTACTGCTTGCGATCTGGGTGCAACGTTCCAGGAGTGCGAGGGTATCATAGCTTCGAGATTGGAAGAGTGAGGGTGTACAGATGATTGCTGTACGTTATTGGCACTTTGGTCATGCGGCGATGAATTGACGTTCACGTCCTGAGCATCTATGAGTATATTAATGTGGCTATTCGCAATCAAGGGTCGATGTTTTCACATACTTACAAAGAAATCGAAGCCGAAGGAAGGACTTTCCTGCGTTGTTGTGTCGAGTCCGTTGTTATCGCCCGGCTTTGATGCAGTGATGGTCTCCGCTGTGTTGGCATGGACTTGAGCGTTCTGCTTGCCCTGAGCATCCAGGAGTGCCTGCAGGCTATCGCTACGATCCTTCATACGTTTCCCTACGTAGAGATATTCAATAAGAGCCGCTGCTCAGGTGATTAGACTGTTACACACGGTAATTTTGCTGTGCTATGCGGTTCTGCATCCTTTTCTTCTCCTTGCCTACTAGCGTTTGTGTGGGTTGGTCTCCTACAGCCATTTTAAGGTGCACTTGCGTCGTTATGGTTTTGGCCACTAGGTGTCACGTCGGAATATGTCTGCAAGTCAGGATTGCTTAAAAAGTACTTGAAATCAACCATATAACCAACATCCATTGTGGGGTATGACCTGAGTTAAAAGCCAAAGAGTACCTCCGTGCACGGCTAACGGGAACTAAAGAGCACGGACAGTGTGCGGCCCAAATGCACTGTCAAATCTTCCGCCCCACATGGTACCTCGTTTAGGGTCTTAAGAAGGAACGACGCCGATAAGGAATGCGGGGTTCCGCGCAGCCTTCGCGGTTATAGTACTCTTAGTACAGATTCTATAACGGGACATTCCGACTCGGCGTCGCTACGCGTGCGCCTCGCTTATGCGTTATACGTATAGCTATAAATACCTAAGGGCAAATGACCTAAGAAGGGGTAACGAATAGCTTTAGCTATAGGCATAAGTTACCTAAGAGTAATCTATACATTACTATATATCTATACTCTTATAGATTCTAAAGTAAGCTAGACTAATTTTACTTCTATAAATAGAGTTACTTTAGAGCTATATATATCTACTATAACTTCTATTTAAGTTATAGTTAATAGAGATTATAGTTATTACTAAATAAGTTTCTTAAGTATTCTTATAGCTTTCTAAAGAATAATTATAATAGAATTTAATACTACTATTACTTAGTCTTTATTAGAAGTTACTCTAAGCTATTTTAGTAACTACTATTATATACTATTATATATATAATAGTATAATACTAATTTTACTTTATAGCTTAGCTAGAAAGCTAAAAGATACTTTTATATTTACTATTATAGAGAATAAATTACTAATAGAATTATAATTTCTAGTTAAAGATATTCTAAACTGCTATAAGTCTAGAATTATAGGTATAATGTATTTAATTTTATATAAGGAAGAAAAGAGAGTAGAGTAGAATATATTTAATTATAGGGGATAGAATGCATTTAATTAGGTTAGGTATAATTCTTATAGTTATAGGTAGAAAAAGTAGGAAAAAGTTAATAGATAATATAGAGTAAGGTATATAAAGCTAAGATATATAATTAGAATAGAGAGAGGGTTAGGGTTAGGGTTAGGGTTAGGGTTAGGGTTAGGGTTAGGGTTAGGGTTAGGGTTAGGGTTAGGGTTAGGGT